>VXBL01004075.1:1783816-1950184 GCA_013400195.1 Aramus guarauna | reverse complement strand
AAAAAAAAAAAAAAAAAGAGTGAAAAGTTGCTTTTTAGAACATGTCTGTCTTCCAAAATGACCTGCTCCTATCCAGTTCTACCACACAGAGATGCTGCCTATAGTAAAAGGACTCTGAGGGCCCAAGTTCAATGTTTCTTCTGTTACGTATGCTGCTGTTACCACAGATCTCAAATCCCCAGAAGCTTACCTTGTTCTGTCCATTCTCTTCAGAGGTGGTCTTCCTGATGCTGAAATACTCTTAGATCGGCTATAGCTGGGTTTGTAGCTGAGACCCCATTTGTCTTTCAAGGAGGCAGCCTAAAACAAAAATAGTATTTAAACGCAACAGTGAGATCACAGAGAGCGAGAATGCTATTTTTCACAGGTGTGCCAGTAAAGTAAAAGGATTTTTTGTTCCATAATAGTTAAATGGCATCTCATTATCTGCATTTGCCAGCATCTTCACCCCGGCTCTGGATACATATTCGCTTTTCACACTTGCTGGAATTGGTAGTGTCCTGTTGGCAGCAGAAAAGCATGCCCAAAGCTAATAATCTGACTGCTTTGACATCCTTCCTAGCTACCAGTACAGTAACAGAGGTACATGAGTGAAAATGAGAACACCTGAGGAAGAGCTGCAAACAAATCACTATTTGAAAGATCTTCTCAGATTAAGGAAGCATCCTACTTGGAGCTCATGCACTAGGACACACTGAAAATAACCTCTTGCCAGATTTGTTATCAGGGTCTGGGACAACAGCCACATATGTTTGTGAATTATCAGCAACACTGCTTGGTTTCTTGTCCAGTTTCTTCTAGCATCTATACTTAGTATCTTGTTTTTATTTTTACATCACCTAACTCTGCAATTATACTGTTTATTTATATATAGAACACCCTTATAGAAAACAAACATGCCAAGTGGAATACAACTGGTATGTGTCATTTGTCCCAGGCAGTTAACATGCTTACCTCAGCATCTGCATTCATCAGTCCAATAAGAAATCATTTTAAAATCTGCTAAGAGGAGGACTAAATGACATCTTCAAATACACATTCTCTATTTCTTGTGAGTGTGCAAATAAACCCATTTACATTATAGTATCTGTGATATTTCAATTTTCCTACCATAATTATTACAAGGGACAAAAACCTTTCCCTTCCCTTTCCTAAAACTAAAGGGGTTGCTGAACGATGTGATATTCTTCACTTTCCTTTTCGCTTACTAACATTTTCTTTGCTTTAATCGACATGCAGAAAAGAAATATATAATGCAAGTGCTATCATTTTTAAAGCAACTTAACACTGCTCACCCTCATACTGGATCTACGTAGCTTTTTACGAACGTCTCGGCGGATATCATTCACAGCCACTGACTCCAGTTGTTGATAGCGCTGAATCTCTTGATTTATAGTTCCTTCACTTGCACCTAATTTTCTGGGGATAAATCATGGTTGAGTTATCTTACAAAGATTTCAAAATTTGTTGCAATGATATTCTGTTTTCCCTGGGAATTATCCCATTTTCTCAGTTTTTCCAGTAGTTACTTATGACCAGACTGATCTAGCTGCAGAAGATTTATGATACAACTTTTTGTCAGGTATAATATTTGGTTCTTAAGAGGACTCGTATTTTAAGGTCTCTGTCTCCAAGTGATTCAGCAGAGCATACAGAGGACGTAGAACAAACTAGCATGCAAGGAGATGCCCCAATCACAGTGCTACCATACTGCTAACTAAGGTGGAGAATAAGAATGGCTGTGCAGCAACTCTCTCATTTCAAAAAGCCCTAGTTGTAACAACTAGATTAAGGACCTCCTATACACTTTCAATCACGTGACAGCTATTTAATTAAAAACAAAATGGACAAACGTGAGGATCTGCAGCAGGATGAAGAAAAATCCTTCTGCTGTAAGCCTTCTGCAGCAGATTATCTTCTGCAGAAAAAAAACCACACCACTAAATCATTTTAAAAACTCTGTAAAGCAGCTGCTATTTTGAAAGAATCAGTTTACTGAAGCATTCATAAACTGAGAAAAAGCAAGCACAAAACCCAATTTTCATTCTTGAACTTGTGGTAGAAGAAACATTTAACCTAAAATCCTAAGTTCAGATACAACTGCCCTCTGAATGTGACAGCAATTTTATTCCCAATACAAGCAGTAAATTATGGCTCCTCTTCATTATTTAACACATAATTACCAAACTCTGTATTCCCATCCCAGACAGATCCATTTATAGCAAGTCTATGTTACAGAAGGGCGGGGGGGAGGAAGGCAAACCAAACAGACCATGAAAATTATTAATAAAATTCACAGAAGTTCAAATGAAATTTATGAAATTTGAAATAATTCTTTCTTCAGGGTTTTCTCAAGTACAGCATAGGGGATTTAATTTTAAAATATCACTTACAAGATGCAAAAGTAGTCGATTTAAATATGTTTCTTCTTCCAGTGAATGAGACTAAGCTTATTACAGTTAAAAAGTAATATATTTTGTTAAACTAAGCACCATGATAATAAATCAAGATGGAACTATGATTTTGAATCAATATGAAATTGATTATAATTAGCCATTGTAATGCAGAACCAAAAAGAATACAGACTAATTTGACACTTGGGGAAGAACTTGAGAAATTTGAGCAAGTACTTGCATATATTGGGATTTTTTATGGAATCCAAAAGTGAATTTTTTATTTTTAAATAAAGACAACGATTTCCACCTGACCATCACAATGCCACAAGATATGTGATAAGAACAGAAAAGAAAAAAAGTCAGCTACAGTTTGTTACTCCCAAACTTTGTGCAAGTTAAAGCAAAACCCAACTTACTTTAAGTCATCGATAACTTTAGCTTGCTCATTGAGTTCTCTAATATCAACTAAACGTTTCACAAATTTTCTTCCTCGCTGTTCTCCAGTTTGGATACTAGAAGCTCCCTGCCGTCGGTGATCAACAATCTCCTATTTAAAATAAACAATTGATTAATTGCAGAATCAAAAATTGGACATTTTGATTTAAATGTGCGATTTAACAATAGGCAAAGTGAATTTCACACTTTCAAATTTGGACTAGTGCATGCAAAAGAATCAGTTTCATCTCAAAAGGCAGCTGATTGGATTTTTTCCAGTGATCCAAATCCCATCATTCAGTTAGACACACTGTAACTACTACATACATGTCCCCATGAGCAGGATCTGCCTGCTTTCATTTGTGATCTGCTAGACTGAAGAGAATCACACTTCGCTGACCCCAATAGATATTCTACAGGAACAGAGTATCGATGGTTTGGGGGGCTCAAACCCAGCAGGTGATTTACAATCCGCTGCCCAAATGTTAGCTTGCGTGCATCTCCACACAATGAACTTCCACCTGATTTCTAAACAACAAACAGGCACATTAGTCTTCTGGGATAACGTTTTCACTGTTGGCTATTTAAGGTAGCTATTCACGAACATTTTAAATAATGTTTTGATGTGAATGATGTGAAATCAAAGAGCAAGGTCAGCAGCATATTGTGTAGAAGTACCGAAAAATAATTTTTTTCTAATTTGCTCATGTTTGTAACTTATTCTTCTGTTAAGAAAACTATCTACAGCCCCATCTTTTCCGATTCAGGTACCTGAAGCTAGGTATTGTGTCTCCATATTTTCAAATCCAGACCAGTATTTCCACGTTAACACCAGTAGAAATATGATCTGTGATTTCTTGCCTTTGAAATACAGAGTTAGAAAACTAAACACACAAACTATTTCGATTTGCAACAAGAGTTATATGAGCTGTAAGTAGCAGCACACCAGACTCAGCTCCAGACTAAGATCTTTCCATTCGGCTGAAGACTTTGTCACGCCTTTTCCAATTAGCAGCACTTATTTCAGTTGATTCACTTACGGCATGTATAGTGGGAGACATAGTGTCAACTTCATCCTCATCTGAAAGGTCAGCTATGTTTACAGAGTTGAGGTCAGCAATATCATCAATATCTTCTTCTCCTGTCAAGGTTGTGAGCGTGTTGCCTAAAGCATTCAATCTTTTCCCAATGTTTGGATCCATGTGGACATCGATACCACACATCTTCCATAACACATTCAGTGTCCAGGTTCCAGCACTACTACTTTCTATATAAAAAAAAAAATTTAGCAGTTTTTCCTCTTTTAAAAAATCCCCCATACCAAGTTACATATTAGTTAGCCAAGGCAGTGTTTATCAAAGAACCGTCTTTTCTTCCCACTCTGAGGAAAACATATTCCACAACTGAAATGCTTGCTGGAAGAACTTCCCAGCTATGAAGTTACTATTTCTTTAACAAGTGATGTACACAGACAAACCTAACAAAAATACACTCCCTTCAGCCAAGCTGATGACCAGGAGAGAGCATCTCCAACTTCAGCTCTTACAATTGCAGCCAAGTATACTATTCCAGAACAGTTTTTTTAACAGCAAGAAACCTAAAGGATGTCTCTCTGCATGTAAAAAGCACTGACCTATTTACAGTTTCAAGTCTTGAATAATGATGCTGGAAGATGTTGTAATATGTGTGTGATGGGCCTGCTGAATATCCTGTCTTGCAAGGATTTTTCTAGTGAGTGCCACCTTTCAGCATCAAAATACAGAACTTGCTTTAAGCAGAAGTACACAAGATACTATTTTTCCTTCTAAATGGATTCATCCTGGTTTTCACCATTCACAATTCCATGTGAAGTAAATTTTTAATAGTTGCAGCATGGATTTCATTTTTCTCTCTCCTTAGAGCAAAAAAAAGCAAGCAGGGGACAATGAGCAAAACTAGGGGGAGAGGAGACACCATAGACACAGCATTTGGGCAAAGAGATAAGAAGCAAGCAGCATGTACGATGACCAGACTGAGATCGCCAAGTATTTTTGAGGCCTCTGGAGAACATCCAAACAACTCAGTACTAGAGACTGGTAAGAAAGGGAGTTTGGGAAGAGTGGAAGCTGTCTCTGGGAAGAGGTGAGGGAAGAACTGGAGCTCAGGATGCAAAGTCTCAGCATTAGAAGTACTAGAAGATTTAGCAGTCTGTAGGACAGGAAGCAGCAGAACAACCTTGCTGTTATAAAAGACTATTCTCCAACCAAGGAACAAACACGTATATCCACCATGTGTTTTCCTGCAAGTAAAAATCTAAAACCAGTGTTGCTGATGTGACTCAAAATCTGGAATAACTTGAGAAGATGGAGCAGATGAAAACATTGAGGAGTTTTACCAGGAAAACAAGATACCAAACAAAACAAAAAACCAAACTACCAATTAAATTACAACACAGTTAAAGGATTTAAATTTCCTATTTTATGAATGCTTTATTTATATAGAACTTGATTTATTAAAAAAAGTGTATTACCTGCTGCAGCCTGTCCTGTTGTCCTAGAACATACTTCATAGGTACCATCTGGAACAACACCTATATGAAGCACATACACTGATGAGGCAAACAGTCAAAGTTGCTTTAGACCAGCCCTTCCAAATTCCACCTCAGTCTCTTGCCCTCCACAACTGAAGCATGAGTGGTGCTGGATAGGAGGTTTAGTTTTAATTCCCACTGAATGTCTTGTCTTATTTAGTAAAGTGAGTCTACTTGATAACATCCAAGTTTATATTAATTTAAAATTCCATACAAATTCTAGAATCTTCAGCATAATGAAATATTATATATATGAAAATCATCTATATTAAACTATTAAAAGCTTAGTGGGATCTTATGAAATTATATAAAAGCAACGCATCCAACCCTTCCAATATCTCTCAGACAGAGCTTAAATGATTACAATGAAACATATAGCAACAAACCTATTATTAAGGAAAACAACAAAGGAATACAACCTTTTAGATCCATATTATTTTGCTTTCAAAAGGCCAGAATATTTTCTTTATCTTATTGGGGAAAGTTCAGAAGCTTTAAAAGTCACAGGAGAGGGTAAAAGTGGATTTATACCTGAAATACTATCGTCCAACATGAAATCACACCCACTTACATGCATTCATGACAAGATCTCCTCTTATTTCTGGTTTCCAGTCATCCCAACTTGTCTCAAAGCCATCAGCAAAGCGGATACAGAAGTTTTTAAAGTGACCTTTGCTAACTAAAGACTCTGAGGAGCAGGCAGTGATTAATGTGCTTTCAATAGTCAGGACTAAAGCAGAGCCAGTGTCAAGATCTGCAGTGTGGTTAGACTGGAAAATAAAATCACAGAGAGAATTTACTGGTCATTGCAATGTCAAAGTGATACTGTATACGCATTAAACGCTATTCATCTTCCCCTGTTAGAAAACTGATCCCCTTCTTGTATCTCCTTGTGTTTTTCCTTCTCTATGGAAAGTTTCAAAAGCATCATATCTGTCCATACAATGCCTTGCATTGCTGTTTTCTAAATGCAACACCTACATGGCAAATATATTAAGGCACGGGGAGTCAAGCTTATCTGGAAAAGGAACAAAAATCCATGTTTGATCAAGGACTAGATGATCAAGGGCTATGTATCATACAGCACCTTAACTACACAACACAAGCCAGGATTGATTCCTTTCTCCAAGTAGGGTTGCACATGAGTTGATTGAACAACAATGAAAAGTAGCTTTAATTTTTACGTGAATTTTTTTGTGCTTATTTTGGTATCTACAATTATGCAGAGTCTTAAATACGTAGATTGACTGATTATTTTCCAGCCCTTTGTATATGAAGGTCTATAGTTTTCTTTACCTGCAAAAGAGCCCACATATTGCCCTTTATAAAGCTCAACTTCTTGTGATCCAGCACAAGTATTGTAAGCATACTATTATATATATAGCTTAAGACTTCATAAGCCAGAATGTATTTTTTCATAGTTTACTATCATTTGTAACACATAAGAGCATGAAATGCCATCTGCTTTGTCCATAGCTGCCAGAGAGAAAATTCACAATCAAAATGTTATGTCATTATAAGTTATTATTATTGTTGTTGTTGGCCTCATTATTGCTTTACATTTCTATGTATTATGACTATTTCCTTCTACAACACTTGAATGATTCATTCCTGTTCTGGAATTATTCCCCATTAAGAATACTCCCAGTTCAACATAGGAACAACCTCTGAATCCAAGGTTTTCTCTCAAAGCCATCTAACATTATCTGTCCTAATAATGCTCCACTGCTTTGTGTATTTTTTTAAACTGCTGTCAACTGGCAATGTAATATTTTCAATTCTGTATTGAAGAAGTGTAGATCACACCTTGTATATGAGGAGACAGAAATAGCTGCAGCCATTTCTAAGAAAGGAGGAACAGAGGGAATACAGATCTGGACAGAATTGTTTCTTAATTGAGAATAAACACAGAGGTTTTCAAGAAAGCTAGGTCCACTGACATAGGTACTTTACTGTCAATTTGAAGAAAGAATGAATATGCAGAGCTAAAAGTCAAATTGGGGAACACGTTGGATCACGCTGCATTGGTTGACAAGAAACTCAAACTGCACAGCCAGTGCAGGAGCTGCCTGGCCAGAAAGCATTACCCAGGGAACGCATTACTGAGCTGTTCATCATTAAATTTAAGGCTCAAAGATATTCCAGAACCACAATGCAGCGCACGCTCCCTTACAGAACAAGCTGCATTAACACACTGCACAATGCACTGCGTAAACATTACTTTAACACAGAGGCTCGTTATCTGCACATTAAAGAATACATCATCCTGTGTGATGTATTAGACTTACCCTGCACTACAATGATAAACTTTTTATCAATTACTGCATTTTAAGCATCTTTCTTTAACCCAGTCTGAGTTCTTAAATAAAAGTAACTGTTTCAAAAACATATCTATATCTGTGTAGCTCAGATAGTTATTCATACTCTTGTTCCTTCGTTTAATTAAACGAATAAGAGGCAGAACATCATGTTAAAGCCAACAGTTTTCAGAGATTTTCTTTTTCTATCTATAATCATATGAAAAATAAAGGATTAATTGGAATTTGTGACAGAAGCTTTCAAGAAAATATGTTCCATCTGAAGCATTTCCAAGGACTTTCCACAGTGCTGAGCTCAAATGTGGTGAAAACAAGAAACCACTACGTTTCCCTAAAACATGCACACCAACTGACACATGCATAACCTAGTTCTTCTAGAAATGAAACACCATTTCTATTACAAGCAATGTCACTACTGGAATTATCAGCATCCTATGACTTTTTGTGTTGGTGTGAGGACAAATTACATTTATGGACATAAAAGCCATGCATCGCATACAAATGGTCATTACAACAGACTACTAATAGTCACGTTGCTTCAGACATTTTGATTACCTGAGGTGTGTTTGTGATGGGCAGGCAAATTCCCAAGTCATTGACAGTCAGCTGAAGAAAGAGAGTTCCAAAAGCCTGCGCAGAGGTTTGTTGGATTCCCGGCAGCATATCTACTACTTCTTTTGTGGCCATATGAATATCTTTATGTAAAGCCATTCTCTGTTCATTCCAGTTGTCATACGCAGCCTTGTAGTTCAGCCAAAATAGCACAGCTTTATGAAGAAACAAGAAACGCTTAATTGTAATCACATACACACAAAAATGCATATTCACTAAATAAAGTTGTTCTTTTTTTCATTTTTACTCTTTCTCCATTACTTCACAAGAGTGGATATACAACAATGGACACACACACATTCAAGACATAGTGAAGATACTCATGCTGCAAAGGACAAGATGGGCAAAGCCAATCATTTACTGTTGTAGTTAACACATTAAAATACAGAAAGTGATGCTGTTCCCAGCATAATTCATTTGTGAAGACTTACAAAATCAACTTCCTCCAAACCATCTGAAAACTGATCACCTCAGCAAATGGAATTTTTGGTGTTAGGAATTAATGCGGTAAATCTCCTAAATTTCTCAGCTACCTAACCTTTTGATTTAACATGAAATATACCAAATCTTGAATAATCAAGCCTCTTTGGAAAAAAAAAATAGCTTCCTCAATACGAAGACAAATTTGTAGCAAACATCTCCTCAATACCTCTATCAAAGGCCACAGGCTGAGCAAAAACAATTGGTCTGTTCAAAGTAATGAGCACAGCTTCTCTATCTGATGAGCCACTGATTTCTTCTCGGAGAGCATTTCTTAATCCAATTCTTGTCTTGAAATAGGCAACTTGATGAAAGTCAGAGCCAGCTTCTTCATAAACCTTAAAATGTTAAAAAAATTGAAAGGGGGAGGGGTTTGCAGCAGGGAGGGGAAAAAAATAATCAAATTACTGCTTTTGGCAAAATATAAAATTACAAGAAGTAGTAAAGATGTCTCCTTTCCCCTTTTTCTCTTCTAGCCAAAGATCCTTTGAGGATATTAAATTTCCTTACGTTAAATTCTGATTGCAGTGTCATTTTCCTTATTTATCATAAAATATTAATTAAAATAACTATTTATATATCCATATCCTCTATTGTGACAGTACATTTATAGGTTCTAAGACTTGTATTTATTTGTTTCTAGGCATCACAAAATATTTTCATATCATAGAATTAGTGATTCCAAGTAACAGTGAGTTTAAGAACCCAAGAGATGCAACTGTCAAACTAATACAGACAAACTAGGTCAAAATGTAGGTCTAGTCAAGTTTGGATCTTGTCTGATCTTATTATTTCATTCATGTAAACTAAAACTAATAGCTATAAAAAAAAAAAATTAGACTCAGTAGCAAGGCCCATTACTGTTGCAAAAGACTCGTAAGTTTTAAGTATCAGTAGCATAAAAAAAAATTATAAAAGAGCCTATACTTCACTCCTATCTTTTATGTACGTACACGGGCCTTTATAACGAAGGTCTGCTAATTCTGAAAGGTTATCTCCAGTCCCTTCTTGACTCAAATAAGAAAATTTGGTTTTTATAACTATTTACAAAATACAAGAGCATATTCATGAAATAAATTTCCAAAACTGTGTCCTGCAGGATGGTTAAACTTTTATTAAAAAAAAAATAGCCAGAAAATAAGTTAAAAAAACCCACCAACAAAAAAACCTCCAAACTCAAAAAAAATCCAGTCACCCTCCCCAGCCCCCCTACACTTTACACCCACTCCACAGCCAGATCACAAAAAATCCTCCAGCAGAGTAAGACAGCCTCTTGGCTTGGTTACGTATTTTTTAATCACACACTATTAAGAACACCACATGCAAAGATGTTGAGCACTAACCTGATGTTTAACAATCTGTCCCAGTGCCAGATTTAAATCCACCTGGCATTTCCCAAACAGTTTGAGGTAGCTGCTACTTCCAGGCATCGCTTTGGTTTGCAGTCTGTTTGAGAGTTCAAGCTCTATCAATCCAGTTTCAAATCTCACAGCTCGCATTGAGGGAGTTGTAGCTGTCACTTGAATTCCCTAATGAATAAGGAAGGTATAAAGTTATTAGGATCTGGTTCAGAGACATAAAAGAGAAGGGGGGGAAAAAAACAATAAAAAAAACCAACCAGAAAACCCTTTTCACTGTGCAGCAAAAAAGAGTACCTAATCACTTTTCACAACGCCATGCCACTAAGCTATTTTAAAAGATTACAGGAATCAAACTCAAGGTCTTTTTCTTCATGCAGAGTATTCCTGACTTATTAACTGTTGAGGTAAAAATCTGAAAAACATTACTAGCATCTAGGACCACTGTTCTGACATCATAAGTTTACCTTAAACTGTAGGCTCAATGAGTAAAGAAGAATTTTTGGTTTTTCTCCATCAGTTGTGCCATCATGTTCGTTCCAAAGAGGTATTGGCTGCTCCCCTCCTGTACACATTAAATATACACATTCAAAGTTTTAATACAGAAAACTGTACTGAGCAGTTCATAAGAATTCCATCAGCAAGTTGAGGGCAGTGTTGATTTAAAGACAGCTGGTGTCCACTTTCAAACTCTTACAACTTTTTGCACTGGTTTATGTAAAGATTCAAATCCAACTTCTAATTTAGTTTTATTCAGGAAAATTATGTTCCCTTGAGTAAGAGGGTAGATAGAGAAATTTTACTTTAAAGTAATATCTCTTTTCTTCTCTTTTTGCTTTTTTTAAATGGAAAATGCTTTACTTTAGGAAGAAATGCCATTGCAAAAATAGTCTCTAATGTGCATGTGGAGAATATATGAAAATGAGTTAGTCCGCTCGCTCAGAACTGCTCTGTTCGTTAACGAGCTTTTAATCTGTGCAACTTCACCTTAAGTAATTGGTACTTACCCAGTTTTAATATAAGGATAATATGCAATCAATACTTTAGCACAACAGAAACTATAGTTAGAAAAAACACTTTAGTGTATTACACTCACTGGAATTTTCAAGCCATGTAAACGGCTACAAGCCAGGACAACAGCTATTTTCTGCCCCTATTTTTGCTCGGCATTCCAGACCCATGGATTGCTGGCACCTGACCACGTTCCTGCTGAATGACCACAGTATGGAAGGTAGCAGCCACATTTCAAAAACCACCAGGCTACTACTTGCCACACAAATTTACAGTCCAGAAAAAGCAAAGAACCAGCAATGGTAATAAATTGCTCACATAAAAACAGAGGAGAGATCAAACTCTAGAGACTGAGAAATGGTATAAAATAAATCTAATCTAGGTTTCCCATTTTACCACTTTATGTGCGTCTATAAAGGTTGTTCTAATAGAATGACAGCTGTTGAAGATTTATTCTTCTTCTAAGTGTTCTCTTACTACCCAATGCTAATATATTTTGCCTGGAACAAATATCAGAGTGTTAAAAATTTGTTGTTTCTTATCCTTCAGGCATCCTGACGTTTTCCATTTTCTCCACTGCATCTTCTACCTCCCTTGAGGGCATGTCATTTGGACCTGCACATTTCTTTTATGTATGTTTGTACGCATAAATATACACACACAGAGAGAGAGAAATATGAAAGGAGTGTGTGGATGCACACACAGACACTCCTTTCATTTAGTTACCACTTTTTAGTTTACCTTACCTCATGACGTTTCCAACTATTAATGAATCTTTCCACTAAAAGTTATCTGTATTCCTGTAATAGTCTTTTAGGATAACTCCAACAGTGTTAAAATCAAACTACTTGAAATTTCACCTGCTTTTCAATATTTATTCTCATTTGTTATCTTGTAACATTCTCCCAAACATATATCCTTCTTCCTCTAAAAACTAATAGAGTTCATATTCTGTTTACTTTACTTTCTTTTTGACTTTTTAATTAATATTTCTTATTAGACAGACAATACTTATTAATTATTGCTTTACCTTTTCTAGTTCATTTACTGTTTTTCCCCATCTGCCAATTCTCATTTTGACTTAAAGAAAACAAAACACTTATATAGTTCTTTGCTTATCTACTTTTCTGTTCATCTCACCTGTCATGTAACATCCACAGTAAATTATATTCCTGTATTTTTTTTAAGACTACCAGACAATAACTAATGTGTCAAACAAAGCTTCTAGTCCTTACATTTCCCCGCAGAGTAGTCACATATCAGAAAAAATAGTTTCATTTTGTACTTTTTTTTCCAGTGCACAGGGCTGTAGAACTTGTTTGCTGAGTGAAATATCAATGCATGGCACAAGTTATCAGCTTTTTGGCTTGCTTTCAGTTCTGAAACACAAACCAAGTCTCTAACAGAAAGAAGTAGAAAGTGAGTGGATCTATTTTTAAATGCTGCGCAAACTGTGATTCAGTCAGACAAAGTTTTTTATGTAAGCAAAAAAAAAAAGTTTTGTAACTTTGGCTGTCTATTCAAACTGATGAACACACAATTCAGTATGCAGTTTTCATTACATACTGGAACGGAGATGGCATCAAGTGATACTAGCCAAATGTGTGTCTCATACAGTTCTGAAATGCGTTATCTGCAAAGAATCAAAGAGCTAGGGATCAGGAGAAACTAAGTAATATCAATATTGACACTATTTTCCCTGGACACAGCTGTTTTCTTCTAAAAGGATACGCTGACCTTATTTTACAAAATGCAGTATCACGATCTGCATTTTACGGGTGAACAAAGCGAATACTTTCTGCCCACCAGCCAAGGTCACGTCAGAAACGGACTCAGAGGCTAGTGCCCAGAATGACAAACTATTCTGCTTCCCAATAAAACGTCTTGTTTCTGATAGAGCTACAAAAATTTCCGGAGCCTCCGCTATATTACTTCAAACTCCAGCTCTGCTGCTTGTTCCTTGCTGCTGCTTGGAGCACTAGATGTGAAATGATGGTGTCTGTGAAATAAAGAGCCAATCCAGAGAACTATATAACAAGCTTTAAGGATCTTGAAGTTGGTTTTAAGTGTTCTGCTTACCTGAAACCTTCTGTATGACTTCATTTACTTCCTTCATAAACACTTTTTGCACAAATACTAAATGATTTAAAAGATCAGTTGTGAGATTATGTTCGAAGGAGCCAACCTGCAGAAATAGAAAATTTTAGAACAAAGCTTTAAAACAGTTACCATACCTACATTTTCAAAACAATGCTTTGTTAGTTTTCAGGCATATCTTCAAGTCAAATTATATTGTTATTGGCATAAAAAAAGAACATTAAATAGTCTGCATTGAAGTTTTTCTGCTGTGAATGCCTATCAGGAAACCGCAGGACATACACTATTATGTGAAAAAGCTTATTCTCCTACTTAATTCCACATAGTAAATCATTATCAGAACAAAACAGAAATGAGCTGTCAACCTCTAGAAGTGCATTATTCTAGTTAATATTCTAGTTATTCTAGTTCTTTGCCATTAAGAGTTTTTAAACAAAATTAAGATACAAATATTTGCTAAAACTACTTGGGCTTGGGCTTTTGTCTCTGCCAAGCAGTCCCTCTCTCTAGCTTTACATGGTGAAGAAATTCAGAGACCCTAAGGTCTTTCTTCAGCCAGGAAACAACTCAAATGGGTAGAACAAAAAGCAGCACCTAATTAAACTTCTATAAAGATGCAAACATCAGAAGTCTCGATTACAAACATGTTAGCCTATCTTTATGACTAAAGAAATAAATTTAGTAGAAATGTCTCAGTCTTCCCCACCAGACAAGTTTCTTCTAAGCAGCATTACTTCTCTCTGTGACAACTAATTGGAAATTGGTACGCAAACAGAACTTCTGAGTAGAACACACTGTCAAACAGAAAATTTTATATCGTTTACTAAGGTTATATATAGCTTCTATCTATGGAGCTGTCTAATAATGAATAAATAAAACAGCTATAAAACAATAAAATTTTTACTTTTTTTGGTAATTTTTTGCAAAATATATGACATTATCTGATGTGTTAACATAAGTTTTCAGTTTAAAATTACACTTCGAATCATCTGCATAATATGCTTTTGGTCTACTTCACCAATGAGAAATATTGTCATTCCAAAAAAAATTTCTAAACAAGTCTTCCTTATTTATTTTCAGAAAATGATATATTCAAAATCCTCCAATATAGTGGTCTTGACTGCTTAATATGTTGGCTGCTCATCAGACTAAGGACTAAGAAAGTTCTATTTCAGTGACACGCAATTACAAATGCTGTATTTGGACCAAGCTGTAAACCTGAGAGTAGGCAGATTATTAAAATAACATGACGATGCAGATACAGAAATATAACAGAATGGAAATAACAAATTATCAAAGATGACTATCATCATCAACACCTACTTCAGCCACACAACGTAAGTAGTTCCCCTGTAGATAGTAGCCTTGCTTAGCAGGTAGCTCATCTATGCTCCAAATTTGGTCTGAGTAAGTATCATGTTCTTCCATGATGTATTTGCCAGACATAGTGACAGGAGGAAGGTTGAGACTTGCAGAAGGAGGGATGGTTGACATGTCAGTGGCAGAGACTTTTGAGGTGAAGCGCAATCTATGACTTGGAAGCTCAAAATTAAATCTAGTTTGGGCACCTGTAAAAAGAAGATGGGGAAAGAAAAGGTATGAATTGGCAAAACAACCCTTTATTTATCCTTAAATTTAAGGACGCTTTTGGAATTTTTTTAAAAAAATAAAATCTTCAAAATGTTATTGAAGTGCACAGACCTCTAGGCCTATAAATATGCACCCATATGATTCCAGGTTTTCTTAATTTTTAAAGCAAATGAAGACTTCACTGTAATTAGATGGAGAAGGGAGACATACAGAACACCTCATCTGTATTGAGGCCCTATAAAAGTATTCTCAAGTAGCCTTATGAATCAGAAATTAATTAATCAAGGATCATGAACTGATTTTTGCAGTCAGAGGGAAGTTTCCTGAGAGGGAGCTGTATATGAACGTATACACGTCTTCATCTGCTCTTGTATTCTGCCGCTGGCAATTGCGTATAACAGTGTAAATTCTCTGTATGGCCCCATCAGATTGAAGTCCACATTCAAAAAAAAAAAGCCAATAGCCACAGAATC
Source organism: Aramus guarauna (assembly GCA_013400195.1). Taxonomy (NCBI): domain Eukaryota; kingdom Metazoa; phylum Chordata; class Aves; order Gruiformes; family Aramidae; genus Aramus; species Aramus guarauna. The sequence continues at coordinate 1,934,845 of VXBL01004075.1, read as the reverse complement.
AAAGCTCTAATTCAACAGAAATATCGAGTCCTCTTGGATGCTTCTAGCAAGGCCAAATTAAAGCCATAATGTTTTTAAAGTTTCAGAGAACCGTTACCTGTCATTCCGTGACTCCTCATTCTTCCCATCTTATACTCCGCCTTTAGAGAGGGCAAGAGCGCTGCTCCAATAGCTATACCATCTATCATGGCACTGAATTTAAGAACTATGGGCTTCTTTTCTAAGCCTTCTGGCAGCTGTGGAAATTCATTTGTTTCAACAGGTGTTTGATTAATACTTGTTGGAGTCTTCTCAGAGGGCAAAGGAGTCGCAACATCTTCCTTGGTGGGCTGGGGCCTATTTACCACAACAAAGATCAGAAAATACTTTTGGTTATTCTGACACGATTTAAGACTAGCCCTACTCTCCCACATACGTTCCAAGTGGCACAAGCCATAACTGGATGGCAACCAGTGGCATTCAAAAGCGCCGTGCAAAGAGCACTTACGTAGTCGACGGCTGCCTGATGAGATCCGAAATCTGCTTGGAGAGCTGGTGAGAACTGCGCACCATCATGCTGTGCAGCGTGGCAGGGTGCTGAGGAATGTTGATACTGATGGCTCCAACTTTGACCACAGCAGCGTTGTTTGTTTTCAACCCTCTCTGGGCACTATACAGGGCCTGGGATTTGGCAATACTGCATTTCACGACAGTTCTAACAGGAAAGGAAATAGGATTTATTTGCACATCTTTCAAAACAGTTACAGTTTTATGTCAAAATGGGGTTTTAAGTGTTAGCTGAATTTTAAAGTATTCATAGAAGTGATTCTGTTTATAAACTACACACACATTCCTTTGTCTTTCAATTTACACACACAGATGCACTACATGCCACAAACAACTACACTACATTTAAGAGAACTACAAGTCATGCATTGCAAAAATACCTGTTAAATTCTTGCAAAACACAAAATCGTTTGAGTTTATACACACTAGGCTGCACATACATAGACAAATTTTCACACACGGAAACAAATAAGAGCCTTCCATTTAAGGAATAGCCTTGAATCATCCTTTTCATATGAAGACTTAGTAAAATCTGATTTTGGCATCCAAAAAGGTCAATGGAGGAAATACTCACTTAGCAATAAATACATAGCAAGTGATAAATGGGCTTGTGAATTCATACTGATGTATAATTGACACACGCTATTCCCAAATATGAAGTCTAAACTTTATTTTAATGTTCAGGAGGATACAGTTCACAACGTTACCCAAGATAAAAATAAAACTGCACAAAGCCGACAGTTTTTGATGTCAGAATGAAATTTTGGCATAATCTGAATTCACTAAGCTCCTACTAAAAAAGATACATGAGGTAACGCATTAACATTTCTCATCTAAGGTCAACTGCTGGAGAGTTACCCAATGGAAGTATATTACGTAGCCAGCACAGAATATTACAGTTGTGAAGATGCAGTGCATTAGCTAAAATGTCTGAAAAATAGACTCTATAAAGGTGCAACATTCAATGAAAGTTTCTCAAATACTAAATTTTATGGAGCCTAACTCAAATATTTTTTGTATCATGATTTAAATTGTTCTGTAGACACTTTGGTTTCATGGTGAAAGCTGCAATGTTTTATGAAGTCAACTCCCTAAGTAATGTTTCTTCTGTGAAGCCCTAACACAGGGCTCCTCATTCTGATGTTAAAATATCAGCCAGCCCAAAGCAAGCCAGGTGTGGAAATTAAAAAAAAAAAAAAAAAAAAGACATCATCCTTCTGCTGATAATGAAGAAATACAACACACTATAATGCAACCACAGGCCCATCAACAGCAGATTAATTGACTGAAGATCTAGAAACTTTTTCACAGCTACGTAAGAGCTACACGTGACCTAAAGCAGTTATGGATTAATATTTTAGGGTAGACTATCAAGTAGACATGATTTCAAAATATTTGAAGAATTTACACAAATATGAAGGAGGAATCAAATCTTAATTCACAAGTATTTAAGAAAAAAAAATTATACCAATAAACATTACTTAAGAAAAGGGCAGACTTATTTAAATCCACCTCTTTAAAAGAAAAAAAAAAAAACAAACCCATGATTATTCCTCTGTTAATGTTTGCTTATTTCCTACTCTCTTCCTGCTACCATTCTGACTGATCTACTGTGAAGCCAATCAGGAATACATTTCCCCTGATCTATAACACAAAATACTACTACAATAGCTATTCAAGCACCACAAGAACAACCTTCAACTTAAGGGAAGTTGCAAGATCTCTTCCTGACCTGTACCAGACAGTTTAGTCTCAAGCTATCTTTGTGTAGAAATTATAAGTGCAGTTGGAGTTAAAGTCTGTACTGAATTTACAATCAATTCCGAACACATGAATTCATACTATTTTAAGCAGTTCCTTAAAATAAATACACCAATATAGCTGTCACAGGAGAATCAGATTTCAGCAAGATTAACTGTGTTTCTCTGCTAAAGTATTTCCACATTTCATGCAATGCATGAATTTCACGTCACTTGTCTGGTCTACAAAAAGCCTACTTCCATGGCAGAATGAAATGCAGAACTGTGTGGCTATACGTTTTATTTGGAATGAGCACTACACATGACACATCTGCAGTTTGCTTACCTATGGTGATATGCCTATAACAGATCTAGTTGAATATTATTAAAATTATTAATCAATATTTAAGTTATATACCAGTAATGCATTCAGAAGTAATTCTGTTTTCACATCAATTCCATCAATAGTTACTCTCCAGACAAACTTGTGAGCAAAGTCTTTGTCCCACTACAGAACTAGCTACAAGGCCACTGCTCATCCTAACAGATTTTTGGGAATATTAAAGAGAGGAAGTAAAAATGTCAGCAGAAGGCCTGTAACAAACACAAGAACTACCACATTGAGTCAAATGAAACTTCAGGCAACAGCACATACTTGGGACATAAAGTGATCCTTCTCTTAATTCCAGCCATCAGGTGGTTATTTTTGAGCCAGAAGCTGTACTGTGTTCATGACTCACCATCAGACCTATCCTACGTGGATTTGTTCAATCCTTTAAATCATTTATACTTTTGTTGTCTACATCATATGGCAATGAATTCAACCATTCAGTGATGCACTATGGAAAAAAAGTACTTTTGCTGGTTTAATGCTGCTACCAGACAAAAAGGAACAGAAAACCTCAATAACTGCTTATCTTTTTTCTTTACATCACCTCTCCTTACAGCGCTACCATCTATAAGGACATTTTAAAGTTAATCCTGTATTATCACAACACTGAATATACACAAATGCTGTAACAAACAGCAGTTGTACGAAGTCCTTCTAAAAGATATGCACTGGTGGTTTAAAGCAGCAAAAGAAACCCATGCTCAGAATAATGCTCTGGGGGAACAAGAAAAAAGAAAGAAAAGCCTAACAATTTTTGGCTACATAACTTTACTTCTCAGAGTACTGCAGGGTCATTGTCTAACAGGGCTTCTAGGTTGCCAGTGTACAATTTCCCACCTCAACTACTACTCCAGTGAGACCCTCTGGACTTTAGCATCAGGAAGAAAGCAAGCAACTATAAAGAAAATATCGCATCTTTTGTGAGATAAAAGACCTACATTCACACATATGGATCTGGGGGACACGAAGAGGGTCACCTTCGTTAGCAATAAATGCACAGGCATAGTCTTAAGGAAAATATTTTGTCCTGGCATAACCTGGTCAGCATGCCTACTAATTAAACCCAGCAGCGAGGTAAAGAAAGACAAAAGGAATGGTCCTGTTCATGCTGAAATCACAACAGGTACCATCACTTCAAGCACAGCAGTTCCTTACCAAGTTCAAAGCAAATCTAACCCGTCCATTCCTTCACGTTTATCAGCGTTATTTCATCTCATTCAAATAAGCATAGAAGTAGATCTAAAGAGCTTAACAGCCAGTGAAACCATTCTAGCATTACAGTAGTGACCCAATACCTGCCCCTAAAGCTAGATTGTTAACATTTGCAAGGGCTTGTTTTGACAGATATTTAGCAGGCTACATTAAATGCTTATCTAGGTAATATTAAACTAAAATGTATTCAAGCAACATCTGCCTACACAATCACACAGCAGGAATGCAGCCACTAGCTACACAACACAGAGTTAATTGCAAGAGTATTAAACATAATAATATGACATACAGAAACTCTTGTTTGGCTGTACTTGTAGGAGATGTAGGAAAATCCTCCAGTCTACAGATGAAGATTGAAGAGAAAGCAAGAAAAACAAAAACAAAGCAAATAAAGAATAAACATTCATGCAAAATTAGTCAGTTAATTACTTGTAACCCACAATATGACACTTTCAAATTTACCAAGCTGAAAGCTTTGGGTTTTTTTCAGGTTTGTTGTTTGCTGCTGCTGTTAGTGATTTATCACTATTTCCCCCCTTTTCCTTTTGTACCCTCCCCTATATGGAAGCTCAGTAAGACTGGGACATAAAACAGACTCGAAGAACCTCAGTCACCTTCAGAAACCCTGCATGGCTGTAAGATTTTATTTATCCTTCTGAAACACATTTATTGAGAGCAATTTAGCTGGGGACATTAATAAAATTCTGTATGTTTTAAGTTTTATATAGCATCTGCCAAACTAAACAGGAATTAAAAGAAGAGAGAGACTCAAGTCACATTATTTAGCCTCTTCTCTACAACATTAATATTCTAAAACCAGATCACACACTGAGGGTTACCCAGCTAGCACTCAATCTGCTTGAAGATGATCTATGTTACAAAGAATTGTAGTTGAACTGTTGTTTTGCAACTCAGACAGAAGGAAGTTCAACTAGAAACAAACAATGCATGCCTTTTTTTGAGTTGGTGAACCTGGCAAAAAAAAGATAACAATGTAGATGCTGAGCAAATCATTCGAGACGTTCATGCACAAAAAGTGATTCTTCCCCCCACCCACGCCAATTTGTGGCAATTATCTAAAGGGTGGAGAATGGATATTACAACTGTAAAAATAACACAAAGAATCATGCAGTAGTGGAGCTCAAAAATATATCTATTAAAGAAACAATATAGAACTTCAATGGGAATAATCAGCATCAGTAGGTTAAGTACTCCCTAAACATCTTGTATGGTTTAGCTGAACCCATAAGCTTCAAAAAGCAGCTAGAACCTTAAGAGAAACAATACACGCAATGTAATGGAGTTTCTGCACATAGACCACATGGAATAAAATCAGTGCAGAAAGTTCTGATTACACAAAATTTAATTTCTTTCTTTTTACAAGAAAGGCACCTACAATTTTCCAGTCATGTCACTTACCTATTTACACTGTGATCCTACAATCAGTTCTGAATTTACAACTATCTTTTACTAGAAATAGAAAGCAACAGTATTCATATTTCTCTAAGACTTGTGCGATTGGGTGCCCTAGACTGAAACCTAACTAAAAAAATATATTCACTATATTCCTTCTCAGCTTACTCAGACATGCCTTTCCTAGAAAAGGCTCCTGTCAACGGCACATGCAATCATTAGCTTTAGGAATCAAACTCAGGCTCAATTCTGCAATAGCTGTATGGTTGCCACCAAACTCTATGACTTCACAGATTCTCCCTAAAAACATACCAGCAATGTTTTCTCCATATTAAGCTACATACCTTTACTGTCACACAACTGATACCACTTCTATGCACTTGAACAATTTTAAACTGTCAGGCTTCATACTTACTGGATATTTGGGGTGATTCCCTCCAGCAGGACGATATTGACACCTCCGATGTGAGCAGTGGCACATGTCTCGGTCATCTTTTGATGTAGTACATCTTTAAGAAAAAAGATACTTAACGGCATTTCATTCAGTAAAATACTTCCTACTGCTTTCAAAAATATAGCAGCAAGAAAATAATTGAAAAATTACAGTTTTAGTAGTCACATTAAGTAATGTCAAATTTAAATTTTGACAAGAGAGCTTTTGAAAATGAAAGGAGTGACTATTTTCTTAAAATAATTTTCTTCACAGCATTTTCTGAAAGTCTTGCATCCATTTAAAATCCTTCAGCATCCTAGTAATAGTTTTTAAAAGAACTTGTTGAATGTTATTATACTATCCACATGGACATAAAATACATCCAACTACAAATGACACATGCACATACATACGTTTTGGTATAGGTATGCGCCCACACACCAACATGTAAAGCTGCCACTGAATTTAATTACAGAGTACATTTTAGTTTATCCCACCTTTCATTTTTTCTTTCAAGGTGAAACTGCCATGGATTCTCTTCAGTTCAGATTCCATCGTTAGACCACCAATGTCTGCCTCCAGGTGGGTTCGATTCACCATCCCTATTCCAAAGACGATGAGAGTCACATGCTGTGGCTCCGAAGTCACCAAGCTGCGCTTCCTCTGCGCATCTCTGCCATTATCCTGTTCATTCTCAAACACCACTCTACAAGCAGGTTCAGTCGGGCTTCGCACACCTATGAAAATACAAACGACTTATTTAAGGATACTTTACAAGAAATCCTTGACACACCTGATTTATATTTGAATTTGAAACCAAGGATCATTTATCTTGCACATCAACTTTCTAGGCAAATTATCTGGGCCTTGCTTATTCCACTCTAATAACGCTGCAACTGAACCAAATCCAGGACACAAGAGGGACAATGATGAGTGACATTATTTCATTATTATTCATAGATATATTCTTATGTACATTATATAAGTATTCATATTTATGTGATTTTATTGTTATACAATAAAAAGCTCTGACAGTTTCCAGTTGTCCTGTTTCTTTTTTGATCATTTCACAGTCAAAGCTTCTTATAATTTAGTTTCAGGTGAGCAAGTTTTCAACACTGAAGAGCATAAAAACAATGTAAGAAAATTTACATTTTGTGCAGATATCATAGCTGTGGATATGATAATTCTGTATATGAAAGATATTGCCCTCTGTTTAACAGATGCTCTCATTTGACACTTTCTCAGTTTTTCATTCTTTAGTTAAAAATATATCCAAAGAAAATATGCCTAACTAGTATCCCCTGCATATTTACAGCAGCCTAAGTTCACCAACAAAAAGAACAATTTTAAATTAGCTCTAAAATTTACTCTGCTGTGCTAAAATACATTGGAAAGAAAGCACAATGATCAGCCCACATCTCAAAGCTTTGAGTGAAATTACGGCCCAAACACCTGTAATCTTTGCTGGACTTTACCAAAATTAGTATTTCACCTTTTCTTCTTTCAAAGGTAGGTTCACAGTTGGTTTTTTTCTTAGTCATTCCCAGGGCAGAAATTATTTCCCTCTGGATTGATTATTATGTGCTTAGTACTTTCACAGAATTATAATATATAGCATTTCCATTAGCCACTTGAAAACAAAATAGCACCTAGGGAGGAACAAACTCGACCCACTCTGTACACAGCTAAGCAGAAGATACAACTTTTCAACACAGTCCCACACCCTGTGCAAATCCAGATTAACAGAGCTGCACAAGAATATTAAGGGACTGAATTTAGAACTAATCAGTTCACACGTTTCTGATTAAATCTAGGATTGAAAGAATCAAAGCATACCATAAAGCGAGGAAAAGAATTTTTTTCTTTTGCACACCATCTTGGTGAACTAATTACAAGCTCCCCCGCAATCCTCACCACTTGTCCCTCTCATCCAATGTAAATGGGGTGGGCAACTTTCAAAAACTGCGTTACGGTCAAGCTTTAGAATACACCTGAGCAACAGCACACAGTCTCAATTATTTGGACTCATGAACTAGTTTACCTGTTGGCCCAAAAGTTTCAGAAGACTTTTCTAAAATCCCGGTTGGATCGGAAATGAGTGAATAGAAGTTCAATAGCTTATACATGTTTTGCCAGCATTCAGCAGAAGGTTCGCTCTGTTCCGATACGGTTATAGAGTCAGAGTCATCCATATGAATAGTCATGTGGTCAACTACATCTTTTGAACCTTTTCTGGAGACTTTAGAAGTTCTTCTTTCCGACCTCCCCAAGGAATTCTTGTTTCGAGACTCTTTTTTATTGTTCTCATTGTTTGTTCGTTTGTTCTTGGTGTTGTTCACTCTGTTACCTCCATTAAGACTTCCTCGAGAGCTTCGGCTGAAATCAGAAGAGCGGAAGTCTCTGTGTTTGCGAGTTTTAAAAGTAGGCGTCGGAGAGGCTGATCCAGCTGTGTATCTGCTAAGTTTGATGTCTGTCTGGGTGGCTTTGATATCATCAATCATTGTACTGAACTGATGAATGAGACGAACTAGTGCCATATCTACGTGCTGGCTTATGGACTGGCAAGAAATTGTAAAGTTACAGTGAAAAGTATTATAATAGCGTTTGTTCAAGTCATGAAAAGAAAGGGCGTTGGCGGAGTTGTGAGGTGTGCACATGGATTTCTCCATTACAACTGCACTAATACTGAAAGTTTCTAACATCAAAGCTGGTTTGAACTCAAGCGGAGGAAGATTGACAGCTCCTTGCCTAAGGAAAGAAAAAAGGTACAAGTTACTCCTTTGTTTCTTTTTATGGGAGTCAAATACTTTTTTGCACAGTGCTACATCTAATTTACTGAATCCAAACTTTTATTTCCCTTAGGGTATCTTCTTACCATAGTTCTAAATATAAAAAAAAAATTATAATGAAGTTTTGTACTTTCATACTGCGTGCTACTAACACAGTACTCATTCAGTTCAGACATGCGATCTTTCCATCACAACCTAAAGCTTTGCCCAAAATAAGTGGTGGGGTGATTCAGCATTTACACTGAGTGTAACAACCTTACTGACAGGATTAATTATGAAAGAGCATTTCAGAGCCTCTCAAATTTCCCCTACTATTATTCCCACCAGTTCTCCCTTCCCCAATCTCCAATTTTCAGAAGTACCTGAGGTTTAAATACTTAAAAGTTTCCAAATTATTCCATAGGAAGATAAAGTAAATATTCTAACAGGAAGAACAAACAGGTAAGATTAAGAAAAAAAATAAAGGACTGCTCCTTATTCTATGCAAGTGCTTTGAAAAACTCTATGTCTTCACATGAAAAGCCTAATTTCTGTTCTTTAACCAATATACCTGTTTTCAAATACCTCACAACATACCTTCGAGCTCGTTTGCTTTTTCTTTCCTTTGCTGTATCTGAATCAACAATATCTGCTCTTAGACAGTCTAAAGTTCCTGAGAATGAAAGGTATTCTCCGAAGTACATTCTGTAGCAGAGCGGCATTGCATCCTGAGACTGAATTCCCGTGTAGCTTAGAAGAGGTTTGAAAACAACCTACAAAACAAAACCCCCTGATTTACTACTTGTTGTCTAGATTATTCCTACATTCTTGCTCCATCATTTGTTCATCTACAATAATTACCTCATCAGCTACATAATATAGAACATTTTTAAGTTTTATTGACAGTGTTGTAAAACTGAAAAGAAGGTGGATATAAAAGGAGAAGCTTGATGGACTTTTCGAGCAAAAAGATTGACTACGCAGCAAGCTGGCAAAGAATGCTTAGCTATGGGAGCAAGGTTTCTGCGTGTTCACCCCAGTAAAAAGTACTCTGGAGAACCAGGCTGCTCTTATAAATGCTGCAATATGTTCTTTGAAGTTATGAGACAATGCTCTATCAATGACCACTCGAAGTTTGTTAATGGACACCTCAGAGATTTCTTGAGCCTTTCGTCTTTACACAGGAATGCATGAGAAACATGCACAAAACCAGTCCATTGTAAGTTTATTTTTCAAGTAGTAACTAGCTGTTCCCTACAGAACTCCAACACACATCAGCAAATCACCCCTACCTGTGCATCAGCTAGCTGGACAGCAGGAAACCCCTGGTTCCCCTCTTCTACACCTGCAATGTCATCCTGACTGGTGCTGTGCTGTGAGTGCGTGCCATCCAGGGTATTCTGGTCACTAGACAAAACCGTGTTGAAGTCTGAAGCAGAGGGTATTGTAGGAAGATTGGGTGCCACACCTAAAAAATAAATACCCATGGAACACTAACACCACAGCAAGTCTTACCACAACTAACTCTATTCATTCAGCAAGGTTAATTATATAGAAACACATGCCATATCCATGGCAAGTCAGAGTCCTAGTCAGGTCTATAACCTCACAAAAGTGGTATTCAGGATAAAGAAACAGTCTGATATTGCTGAAACAGGTAATAGAGATAGTCCAAGTCATATTTGGCAAGCACAAAAATATTTCCTTCTTTTCCCTCTCCTTCCCAAGGCTGTATTGCATTCTGTAGGGTAATTAACTCCTGTTTAAACTGAAATAGTTTGTAGGCCAAGTAGCCTATACCATCAACAAAAAGCAAAGATTATCCACAGTTGCAGATACTTGCTTTTAGCTGTCAACGTGCTTTAAGCTTCCAGGTTTTATTAGTCCCAACACAAGATATACTAACTAGATCTCTATAGATTAGTCTTTACATGGTCTTTCTAAAATTGACTACGGACAGCCACTTCCCTGCAGTTTCAATAGGAAAAATACAGCTTTTTCTGGAGAAAAAAAAATAAATAAAAAAAAATATTGAAAACTATACTTCTACCCTATGATTCTTTCTGCAGAGAAACACATTCCAATTTACAGAGGAGCCACACCAGTTAAGCAATGTGTCCAGCAAAAAGAAGTTTTGTAGGATCAGAATATTTGTTCAATATTAAAACCAAATTAAAACAACTTATTATTGCCTAAGATTAACATATTATGGTTGAAAGTCTATTAATAGAAGAAACATTCAAATTTAGTGTTAGTGAAAAAGATTAAGATACACACATTTGAGGATTATGAAATAATGACAGGCTTATAGGAATAATAAATAAGCTGCAATAAGCTGTTACGTATCTGTCTCTAATACACTTAAGACTTTCAGTAATGTACATTTTCTTTTCCCCATTCCCTTACACCAGTTGATCACTTCCCATGCCCAAAGAACATTACTGTCAAAATAGATGTTTACATTTAGTCTCAAAATTGAGCTGAGAAAGAGTAAGGATTCCAATGTACAAAATCTTTATTACAACAACAGTATATGGAAATTAGATTTAAAATAACTAACAAAATGCAAGGAACTCCGCAACTGAGGATGATTTTACAGCTTAGTTTTTGGCAGCTACACATGGTTTTGGAAGCTACATTTACAGTTCCAAATGTAAGAAAATGCTAAATTTTTGGAGTCAGGGTGAGGGACACGAAAACAACAGTTTTGCTTAAATCACATTTGTTCATGTTCCGGTTTGCTGAGAAGTCCCACAAGTAGTATTTACAGCTGTTGAACTTCAGTCACTTGCTCAATTACTTTCAGAAAGAATGTTGTAAACACAGAAACAGCCAACCCAGAAGCATCTCTCAGGTTCAGCTGTAATTAGCAATACCTGTTGGAAGACTGTTGTGTCCAGATTTGGTGGCCGGACTTTCTTGTACTACGCTTCCTCTGTTGCCCACAGCATTTGACATCCAGTTATAGAAACTCACAGAAGATGGTTCAGACAGCAAAGGATGTTCAGATAACATGTCTGTGGCCACAGTATTTCCTATACAGATAAATCAAAAGCTTTAGCATTTGTTGTAGCAAAGTCAGCAAAAACCAGGAACACAGCATAATTTTACTGACAATACATATTTATTATAAAAGCAAGCCTAGTCCTCAAGGTTTATTCCCATAAACTATTGTCAAGCAGCACTACAGGTGCTAGCAGAAGTTATACTATGACACTATAGGATGTTGCACTACAAGTGTCTTTACGTTGGTTCATCTGTACTATTAATTAGAGGAAAGGAGTCATTAGGAAACAAAAATACCTTTTTTTCTGAATAATATTTCATTCCCTGACAGCAAAGGAGAGAAGTTTTAGAGAAAATACAGTATCAAACTTATCTGTTTTTTCTTTATATAAATTACAACAACGTACTCTGAACAATAACACAGAACGTAAAAATTTCAATGTATGTTTTTCAAACTTCTACAAAATCACATTTGTTCAAAAGATCTTTACTGAAAATCTGCAAGTTATTATACACAAACTAAGTTACTGGAACATTAGTTTTAGTCCATTCTTAGACCTGCTTACAAGGTCAAGAAAAAAATGACAGAGTGATCACTTCATTTCCTTATTTATTCAGAAAGACTCACTTAGGTAATCATGTATTATACTCAAAAAGCAGTAAGGCTACATAAAAGGAAAATATTTTATTTATTTTGTTAGTTGTCATTTTTTTCCCCCCAACCTGACGTACTTGTTGTTTGCTTCTAGGAAATGGTATGGTGCAGTGATGCCTAGGAACTGCTATTAAAAACTAGGATTCATATCTGGCAGGGGGAGAGAGGTGGGTTCTTAAACAGAAATGATAACTCATAGTGAAAACATAGTACCTTTTCTAAATCATTTAAAAAAAAAATTAATCCTCCTTTCCCCACCCTTTAGCATACATCATACCTGTTCTTGTTAAAGAACTACTTTTAACAGCAGTTGTACTTCTTTGAGGAGTTCCTTCCAAAAGATTATGCAGGCTAGGAAAACTCCCAGTAAGATAGCTGAGCAGACTCTCTTTTCTTGGACTTTCTTTGACTGCCATTCCCGAACGGCCAACGTGCACCGGTGAATCTGTAGCTGTATCTCCACTAGTGTAACTTAAGGAATGATACGGATGTATACCCTTGTGGAGAAAACAAAGAAACTAATGAAATACTGTGTAAACCGCAAAAAGGAAGCAATGTTTGGTCTGTATATGAGATCAGAACACAGTAACTGCAAAATTCTCATTCCTGCAAAATTTTGGACAAGGACCACTTTGTTTGGGTCAGGTTATATGCTATACAGGTATTGTGCGTAAAGGTGCGGATGCACATACATATGGTTTTTAAGCATGGCTCTGAAATTAATTGGCAAGAAAAACCATAAAAAACAGATGTAGAACATGGGCCAACCGACTGAGCATCACTTCTATAAGGTAAGGAGCATACCGTCCACGCGTTACAGTTACTTTTCAGACAAGTATTTATTCATCTGCATCCTATGGAATTTCTTCTTAAGAGGCCAGCCACAAACCACTTTCCCCTCGTGCCTGGTGCTAGAAAAACTTACCTTTATTTTCAGAACAGAATCGCTGTGAGTGTGAGTCTTGGATAATTTCCTCATGATCTCAGCACCAGTTACAGGCCCAGAAGAGCCACCAGCAGGTGGAGGACGATTAGCTGTCCCTTCTAAGAGCATTGTGTGCTCACTGACAGTAGCTGGAACCAAGAAAACAATTTTTCTCATTCATAGATATATGGGGAACCAAGAATATCTATTATTAGGTACATTTATTTACAAGCAGTCATGAACTTCCAAATTCTGACACACACCTACACACTGCTGTCTAGGGATTTTTAAGACAAATAAGAAAACCTTGGACACAGGCCTCCTGGATTTTGTGTCGTAATTCAAGCACAAATCTTTTCATCCTTCTAATGTCATACAATTGTTGCTCTGTGCTACAGATCCAAAAGAAAGTTGCCAAATTTCACTTTCTTTTGCTGACTCTGCCGTGGTTGATCATTTTTTGACTGAAGATGCTTACATTTGCATGAATTCCATCCATAAGTAAACGTATACAAGGCAGCAAAATTGCCACTTCCCAAATTCTTGATGGAAAATAGAATAATATACACAGTAGAAAAAAATTAAAATATTTCACTGGTTCTAATAGTCTGTTTCTGCTCAACCAAAGCAGGTATTTCAGAGGAGAGAACAAAAATTTCCATCATACTGTATGATTACAAACAAGTTTCACACACAAACATCTCTGGTTTTGCTCTATTTAATTTGATAATATTTGCCTAGCTTTTAACCAAAAGCAGATTCTCCTCCTGATTTTTTTAAAATTCTTTTTTCCTCAGTGTTACCTAATCCTTACTTGAGAAAAAGAAAAACATAAACATTGTATTCATGAGAACACCGTACATAGATGCTACGAACACAAAATAACAAAGTCAACTCAAGACAGCAAAAAAAGAGGGCTCCAAAAACATGTATGTATTTATGCCCTTCCTTTCTGTCATTCATAAGTCAGCTTTGTACCAAGTACAAAGCTAAATTATTAGCTTATGTTGAATTGGGAATGTGTAAACTGGTAACAGAAATCTACCACATATGAAGTTGTAAAAACAAGGAAAAATAAATATGAAAAATGTCTTCACCAAGAAGAAATAAGAAGGTAGGTTGGAAGCTATTCTTGGGAGAGTTCATAGAAATGCACGTTACAATTCTTAACTAAGGTCAGAAGCTCCACAACAAAATCCTACTTCCAAACTAACAGATAATTGATATATTTTGTATAGTAAGTAACAAGACAAAGCATGTGAAGAAAGAGAAGACTCCTGTTTTGTTTTTCCCCAATCTAGTAATAATTATTATAATACTATCATTATAATTGGCAGCAGCAATTTCAAAGTGAAGATGATTCTAAAAAAAGAAGCTTGATTATTCTAAAGAATAACAACAATATCCAAGCATTAAAACTAAAGAAGATACAAATGCTCTGAGAGGAGGTACTTGTCCCTATGAATTTTTATGGAGACAGAAGAACACAAAAATACCTGCATCAAATTCAAACTCTGCTCCATCAGCACTTGTGTCACTCTGAAGACCCCCTCCGTTGTCTAATCCCAGTCCATCCTCGTGCTCGTGGCAGGCATTTGTCTGCAGTTTCACTGGCTGAGCTGGTCTGTGTAAGCTGACTCCTTTAAAGGCTGGGGTCACCACAATGAACTTCATCCATTGCCTTGCCAAGGCAACTAGACCTTTCTTTAAGGTGACTAAGGCAGGAAGGCCATCACTCTTAAAAATAAAATTAAAAATGCAGATCACAGCATTTTAAAGGAAACTGGTGGGGGGAAAAAAAGTCAGAATTCCCTTAAATCTTTGTGCTCAAGAGGCTTATGACAGAAACATGCTGGCACCACACAACGTCCATTCAGATATAAGAAGCCATGCTGCTAACAGATAAAAATTATAGCTTCACTGAACACAGTAAATACGTTCATTTACATGACCTGAGGATCGAGCCCATGGGGCCAAAAATAAACAACAGGAAACAGGTTTGTTAAATATGAAACTAAAAGTACTGAAGTAATTACAAGGCTCTGAACTATGGATTAAGTCATAACAGCACTACATTGACTGTATAAACAGAATTGAAATTAAAAACATGAGGATTTTTTTCCATTGTTGGTAAGCAATATTTTAAAAACATTATCTGAGGCAAAATACAGAGATTGTTTTGATTACATTACTGAATTGTGCTAAAGAAAAAAAAAAGCTTCTTATTTTGACCACAAATCAAACAGTGGTATTTCTGCCACCAATTGTGCTATTTCTGATCACTGGGCTCTCAGCTAAATATGTTGAAAAACTTAGTGTTTAAAACTGACAGCCATGGAATTGGATTATGAAAGTGATACAAAATCAGGAACACACACTCCTCCTTATGCCCAATGTGTTTGTTCAAACAATTATTTACCACTATAAATCCAGACATTTACATTCTAAAGCCACCAAGAAAGAGATTAGATTCTTAAGCCTTAAGGTTTTCACAATTCTAGCTCTCTTCTTAAATGGTCTGCATTATCCAAGTATTTCTAAAAGACATGAAAACTAGTTCTCAAGGAAAGAATTTGGAATAAGCTAATCAGTGCATGCACTTACCTTAATAATTGAAATTTATTCAATTTTAAAACTAAAGATGCAAAGTTTAACTACTTTTCTGTAATCTTCAAGAAAAATGAAATCTGATAAAAAGGCCATTAACAATTTCGAAGACATGCCTTTTTGTTTGATGAAAATAGCTCGATGGAAATTATGCATATACACAGGCCACAACAAAAACAGCAGATTGAAAAAAAATTCAATGAGAGAAGCCATATCTACTTATCAATTTAAGGATATATACGAGTTTAGGTTGTATTTTCTTGCGTGTTATCTTTCCTTAAACTGTTACCTAATTTAAGACATTAGAATTTGTACATTTTGAACTAACATACTGAGTTACTTCCATTTTCACAGGTTAACTCACCATGGTGGCATCCTCAATAATGGAGTAATTTGCTTGATGAAGGTAATGGTGCAATATATTACACAGCAAACAAGAAGGATTTTCTTGCAAGAAACGAGCCACTTTGGTAAGCCTGTTGTACTTGCTTCTCAGAGGAAAGTGCACACTCTTATTCTAGATTAAAGCATAACAATTTTTCACATATGAACATACTTGCAAACAGAACACATGCATGAACTACAAGATTTCACCTATCACATCACAAACTTCTAATCCCATTTCGAACTTCTGCAACAAAGATATGCCACAAAGATACCTACCTTATCTTAAGTAGTGGTATGTGAAAAAATCATACTTGATGATTATTTATATGAAGTAATAAAACAGAAGGCTGGATTCAAATCGCAGATTTTGTAAAGTTATCTCTGGACTAATAGACATATATGCACAGCTAACTGAGATTTTTAAAAAACCTGTTTATTCCCGGTTAGAGAAAAAACAGACACTTTTCTAATTCAGTTTCATGCTAGAAAAAAGGTAGGAAAAGAAATAGGAAGGGAGGTAACAATAAAAGACTGCTGCAAAGGATGATTTTTGGAGTACAGCAGAAAACTAGCCTGACACATTGCAAGACAGGATCTCAACAACGATTATTACCTCAGAATCTTCCCACTAGATGGTGCTAAGTAAACACACAGCAGAAAGCTCCCTGCACCCAAGAAAGCTCCTTAGCAAATCACAGGAACACTCGATATGTCATTAAAGCTCTACCAATCCTGGTTTTCAGCAAAAACCCCAGTTGTCTGTTTTGCATTTCTTGCTAGAATGTTTCACCCTCACTACGCTTGTCCTCCCTTCCTCTAGCAAGCAGGTCCCATAAACACAATGATTCAATACACTGCAGGAGCACAAAACTCCTCCTAAAAAGATACCCTGAATATTTCATAATTTTGTAATTCAATACACTTTCATATTTCATAAAATAGAGCACAGCCTACAGCCATATGTCTTACTCTTCCCTTTCAAAAGGTAGAATCTCCAGTTATGTTATCTGGAGATGCACTCCTGTAAGAAGTACAAAACTTCCTCACTACCAACAGCTGATTATTTTTTCCACTGAAATTTAGATTCTGTACAAAAAGCACAGGTAGTGAGCTGTTGTGACCAATTCTGGAAGTGAAGTCTCATAAGAGGTGCTATAAGTTTATCAGTGAAAATATCCAGAATCCCAAATATATATATTATATTTATATGTATTTATATATATATATATAAATAATGTGTTACACTGCTCTGTTCTGATATGCCAGTTGATTTTGTAAAGGTCATTTACCTCTAAAGCTTCTGTCATAATGCAACCCATAACAGCACAGATTCGCAGGGTTCCTTCAGTTTCTAGTTTATTTAATGACGATTTCACTTGATCAATGGGAACAAGCCAAGCACCAACTGCAGGCGTTGCAGTACTCAGGAGGTTCAGCTGCCTATTGAGAAAAATAAAAATAATTAGGTATTCACATTCTGCAGCAGCTGTTAGCAAGATTTTCTAATGCTGTTATGAATGACATTCAAATAGGCGGAATATGACAGAACAACGTTACGAAGCAACAAACACAGACTTACTGCTCAGAAAATGAAAGCTGACCAAAAGTACCTAAGGCAGATTTTGTTTTACTCACTCACATGCTCATGATTCCATCCACTCTTGCTACTGCTATTCCCTCCTTTTCCCATTTGTATTCCCTACTGAAATCATACAGTTTGAAATTCTCATCACTGACTGAATCCCACACTGACAGATAAGAACATTTGGCTTGTTCTACAAACACAAATTGAAAAAACTATCTTAGAAAGATTTATCTTGAACTTTATACTGCAATGGCAGTAAGATCATGGGTGAAGCATCAGTTGAATACCAAAAGCACTGAGTGGTTCTCTAGCATCTCTCCTACTCAAAAGAAATACCCTCCCCTGCCTTTCTCCTTCACCCATTTCAGTCTCCCTGGAAGGTTTTTGTCATTTGTTTATCTTTCTTTTCTTCTTTTAATCATATCTAACTAAAAATTTTCTAGCAACACTTCCATATAAATGCCGACAATAAAAAATTGAAGCAAAAATTACTGTGACATACGTAAAATCCAAAACTTGCAGAGAAGCTTCAAAAATTATTGAAATTACATTCAGAATCTACCAAAACCAACTCCAATTTAACAAAGCAAAATTGTCATTTTCTTTCTTTCAAATCAGGTAAAATTGTACCTTGAAAATACATGAGCTGGAGAGCGCACATTGGTAGGGGCTGCAAAGCTAAACCAAATTTCTTTGATAGTTAGCTTCATGCTGCAAGAGTCAGGGGGAGGAGGCATCAAGGGTATATCTTTCTTCAGATCATCAGATTCAACCCCTTCATCCTTAAAACAAAACAAAGTCAAAAAAGTGAAATTGTTTTCCAAAACGATTACACTGAAAGCTGGTGTCCACCAACTCACCCAAGAGACCTTGCAGAAAGATGGAAGCTTAGTGTGCAGACAGTATGAATTCAGTTGGTACAACAAGACATTTGCAATTTCTTATTATGCAATGTTAAATTTGCAATTTCTTATTATGAATGTTAATCACTTTCAAAAAAACCAATCCAAGACCAATCATTTCTACACAGTATGTACATACCTGCTCATCTGAAACTGAATTTCCATTAATATCTGAAGAGGGACTTATTCTATCACAAGGAAGGTTATCATCAGACACATCGGTATTATAACCGCTACCAGTTGGAGAATCTGAAGAGTTATTTGATGCAAGCAATCCGCCTCTCTCTGTGTCTCTTGATTTACCCATGACTCCAAACGTATTATACAATACTGCTCCAGATTGTCTTCCTCCTATGAAAGCACACACATCAAGACTGCAAATGGTTGGCACATGTAAATTTCTATAAGTCATGTCCCATTGAAAAGCTATGCAACTTAAGAGGAGGAATACATACTATTTTGGTTAAATAAGGTGTGTTACCATTTTACACAACCATTTATCACTACAATTTCCATACAACAATTAACAGCTGGTTGTACAGCTTCTGATGGTTTGTTCCAAGCAGACAGAGTACTCACATGAAGACTGTTTTTAAACACTATTCTCTGTAAAAATATAACTTGGATTCCAAAAAAACATATACTCTGGGTTTTTTCCTCTTTTTCAAGCTAGCTTGCTCCCCCCAAAGCAAAACTCTGGCCCTATAAGAAGACATTGTGGGTACGATTGCAAGGTTATTTAAGTGATCAGTGACAGCATCAATTTCTACCTTCATTTTAACTTCAGGAACTGCTCAAACTGATTTATATAGAATTATTTCATATACTGTTATAAGAATTATTTCATATACTGTTATATTTCATATACTGTTATAATACTGTATTGATTACTAAAAGTTCCTTGACTTTATAGTCTATGTGATATAATTTATTTACAATAGATATGTACGATTAAGTATCATGTATATTCAGCAATTTCTAATCACATAATTGCTAATAATTGTTAGCAGTTTCATAAAGCAAAATACTATAAAGTCTACATAAGCCTTACCTTTTATAGTTAAATTTTCAATTCCACACTCAAACATTATCCAACCCCACTTCTCCTGACTAGGACCAATTCGAGTTACATCTGGAACAGCTTGTTGATCTGTTTCATCCACAAAAGCAAACTCATCCAACTCTTCCAAAGTAAAAAGAACTTTTGATTTCCCAAAAGGAATCGCTGTTATTGCACAAGTTCCAATATCTGTGAAAACAAACATATTTACCGCTTTGTTACAAAATGAGAAAAACTTTACATCTTCAAATAGCTCTCTGAAGTTTACAGCATTTTGGGAGTGCTGCCCCTTGAGCATTCCTCAAATGGAGGGGTAGGGAGAGAGGAGAGAAGAGAGCAAAAAAAATAAAAATCAAAGTACAAGCAAGAAAAAAAGCAGCATAGTTTAGAAAGTCTAATTACCCTGTCCATATTAACATACCAGGAGGAAGGTTATTTTTAAGCTCGGAAAACCAAGGACCAAGAAACACAAAGTTAAATCTTTGAAACATTCCCAATCCTAACACATCTGCCGCCTTCATCTTTTTGTAGGGTCATGGTTCCAAAGACATGCGTACAAACAAGGTCTTCAGATTTTTATCTGAAACTGGCAACTGGCCTGAAATTACTTTACCAAAAAACCCAAACTCTTCCTAATAAACACCTATGGTTCAACAGCAACAAGTGACAGTGATACTGACAGGGCTCTTGGATAATATGTTTTAGTAGAAACACACTTGGTATCAACTACAGCATACTTGAAGGATGTTTAGAAATAAAGTTCTAATTTTAATTCAAAGATTGCTTCTCGGTTGGAAGTATGTCCATGTCTGCCTTGGGAGGACGTAAAGCACTAAGTCTCACTGATTCCTAAAAGAAATAAATAGACTCAAGCAGGTTTTAATGCATCATAATCTTTGCTGCCTAATATCTAGGTGGGCACTATGCCACCTTGATTTCTTTGATGTTAGGATGTAGCTTAGAATAAATCCTTTATTCTAGTGACATTTCTAAAGGAACATTTTAAACAATTTTATACCTATTGCCTATTAACTCACACAGAGTTAAATGTCAAATATCTAGGAAAAAGAACTACACTGAGTCAATTTATATCCCTTTCAATCCTCATTCTCTGCTCCCAACTTATAATTGCAATCACTTCTGAAGTACACGTGAAATGCTAAGATCTCTAGAAAGGCATTTCTCAATTTTTTTAAATAGAAGATGATGAGTTCTCTTGGTTCGAAATCAAAAATCAATTGGTCTTCTTGAACATCTGCAGCATACCTAACAGGGCACTACTGCTAAAATTCTACCCATAACTAAGTAAAAATGGAGTTAACCATTTTACCGTTCTCTTACTGCTTTTGTTTTCCTCCAATTTCCTTTGCTCATTCATCTTTGCATAGTGGTGGGATTTGGGGTGAGGTTTTTTTTGTTTATCGTGTGTTTTTTTTCATCATACTTGTTTCACAGAGCACTTCCTTGTGTCCTAAAGATCGCTATTCTTAATGGGACCGAGTAAAACACAGCACTAGCTGATATAGATTCCATCAAAATTGAACCAGTTTTAAAAAACCTGCCTCTACTTTTTGTCATCTTTACCAGGTAAGCTTTTCCAGGATCAGGAGTTACAGCAGCTGAATTTAATTTATAGTCTCTTGAAGAAATTTCCTTAATGCAAACAAGGAAGACAATTGGGTAGATCTCATTTCCAGTTTTATAGTCGCTGTCCTTAAAAATCTACAGCTTGTCATGCTGAAATTGCCAGTACAACAGGCACATTATACCTATCCTCCATGAAAACTGACATGTCTACAATATAAAAAAAGGCTTACCTGTTGTATCAAGGCCTCTTAGTTGTCCATGAACGCGATGAATGTTCAACTTAGCAGCAATTTCTTTTCCTTTCTCTGCTCCAGCGTTGGATCTCAGTGACCCAGAAGACTGGGGCTGCATTTTACTGGCTTGGATGTAACGATCAAACGTGACAGAATTCCTCCCAGTTTCTGCATTGTTTGAAGTCTCCTCAACTATACCCCTTTGAATATAAGGCAGAAAAAAATCATTAAGCAAATCTCAGATAGACATATTTCATTTGATTATTTTTAAATCACATTGGCATAGCAGTATTAAAAAGAATTCTTTGTAACATAGAAGATACAGACGCTTTGGTAGAAAAATATTGAAAAATTTAATTTTATCCTGCATGAAATATAAGCAAGAAAGAGTTAAAACTGAAGTTCCAAAATTGTTCCTGAAGGGTTCCCTCCACTTCTTAAAGAAACTGCAATTCTAATTAGATATTAGATGTTTATTTATAAAACACAGAAGACACATTTTATTGCTTAACTCAATGATGAAAACTTTTGCAAATACTCTTCAGAACTGAAAAAAATTGGTATCACTAAGTCTTCTGACTAGCTTAACAAGAGAAAGAGCCACAAATAATGGTATGTATTATTCTTACCTATTCATACGAACTTGGGTGGCAATTCTATCAAAACACAAAGCTACTAATGAAACATGAGTCACGGTTTTGCCAGAAGAAATCCCTGGGGATTCATCCACAGATGCTTGTAGTAAACACAGGTTCACCTATAGGTAAAATTCCCCCAGAGAGTAGAGAAATTTAGAAAAACATGTTTTGTTAAGTATACATCACTAATTTCTGATACAATCTTGTCTCACACTGCTCAGTAAAATGAAAAAAAAGAAAAATAGATCAAGAAGATGTAAAAATATAATTTAAAGACATGGTAGTCAGTTATCTCTACAGTGGTGGTTATTTAACTTGCACATTTACCATAATGAAGTTGAGCCACTCCAAAACAGTCTATCTTGTTCAAAACATTAGTTACCTAGCACGAATACATAGGTTCTCTTAAGCTTTTGGGGAACTAATAGGGATGCAAAATAAGGGAAATTTGTAAGGTACATATCTACTAATAAGCTAAACAAAAAGTTGTTACCTTTGGTACAGTAACATTGGCCTGAAGACCTTTAATTGTCACATTGTCTTGCTTAAGTGACAGATTTGTCTGTGCTGGTCCCTGGTTTGTTGTTCCTGTAGTGGTAGCGTCTATTTTTGTTCCTCTAATATCCTGCTTTGAAGATAACTTGGAGGGGAGGAAAAATAATTTATTCTCACTGAAACTTAGAGCTGCTAAGCTCAAGAGTAACAGGATAGTATTTAGTGCTGAAGCAGCCAGAGATTCTGACTTCATTTAAAGCATAATACCATGATTTCTGGAACAAGGATTGTAGCACTTACAGATACTGTAGGTTTAGATCCATAAGGGTAGCAATGCCATTCTGCAATAACCTTTCTAATGACCAGGTTTCAGCTAAAAGTTTGAGTTCTACATATAAGTTATATAGAACAACTTATCATGAAGTAAATAATTAGTGTCCATTACACTGTGAAGTCTAAGAAATCACAAAACATAGACAGGGTCATTAACTTGGACAGAAAGAACTCCTACTTCTGTAAAACTACCATACAATTCTTTTCAAGCTAAATTAATTTTTTAAGGTATCAGATGAACTGCAAAGAAAACACAAGCATTTTCACAGCTTAGTTTGAACTTTCCTCTACCTTACAGAGACTCTGCTGTAGAAGAATAAATGATGTATTGCTGATATGAATATAATACAAAAGAATATCAGTTATAGTAATTTCTAAGGACAGAACATATAATCCCATGCAAATTATTGTAGCTACGGATTAGACTGTCCAAAGCAGAAAAACTTCACTTCAATCCTGTAACAGAGATTTCTGGTCACTCAAAAACAGTATATAACAGTTGATTATAAAATACATATACATTAAACACAAGATAAAAATAAAAATGTACTCCAAACTAATATAGCATTTAGCTACTCCCAAAACACTGAATTCAATTAAAACTTTTTCTATGTCAAGTATAGAAAACAACATTCTTTCAAATCTTTGTGCATCTTTCATTCCCTTTCTTACATTTTCTGAGAAGCTGGTTTTGCTGTTCTGTACAGCATCTCGAAGAACTTTGCAGTGCAGATCATCAACGATTGCTGCTGGGTGTCGAGAGCTAGCACAATGCACCATTGCTTCTATGTACCTGTGAGAGTAAAGCAGCCCACAACGGACCGTTTAAACTTCCAGTTTCACATGACACACAATCAATAATGTTTAATTAACACTACAGAGAGAAAAATGAAGCACTGACAGACATAAAGGGCACTTCCCAGGTCAGCGTACCATTCTTCTAGCTTCTGCACAGGAAATGCTGAATTACATTCACTGGGTACAAGGCCCTACTGTCCCATCAGTCATGTTATTCAATTCTTTTATCTAAACCTTTGCTGCAAAAAATAGCTTTGATTTTAGACAATTTTCGCATAGCCAATTAACACTGCAGTAGCAAAAGTAAAATTAATTACCTATCCAGCGCCTCTGCTACAAGAGGCGTCAGAACTACATCTACAGTTCCTTTTACTTCTACGATTGCCGTTGTCCGTGTCTGGAAGACAGGGTGATCCAACGTCCATTCTTCTGTTATTGTTTCATCATCTGTATTTTCTGCAGACTTCTTTTCCAAAGGAGTATAAGGTGTACTAGACAAATCAAATACATATTAATAATCCAGGTTTGCAAGGAAATACAAAAGCATCCTGGTATTATTGTAATTCTTCATAAAACACATAAAATGGCAGATTTCTTTGACCACATTGCTTAGAAAACACACAAATAGAATCCCCAGGCACGGTCCTTTCCCAGATTTAAGTTCAGTTTCTGGCAATGCAATAGACACTCGCCATAAGCACCTCCCAAATTAAATTAAGCTGCAATTCATAATCTTGAAAACGTACAAGTGAAATAATTTTATGTTTTCATGGTGTACTTTCTTTTTGACCAACACTAAACATTCTGTAATAGAATACCCTGTTCTAAAATAGATCTGTACTGAAAACTACTGCTACGAATTTTGGAAGGGCTAGCAAAAGCAAAAATATTTAACAAGAGTATCAGGAAAATCCTACTCTTAAAAACCATGCTAATAACGTTATGCAGTATTCAACTTACTTAGATGTTGATCCTGTAAGCTGCATGCCTCTGTCCAGTAACGAATTAGCTGTGAGACCCTGTTTAACAATCTAAGATGAAAGTGCAAAGAAATTTATTACACTCCTTCTATATATGGAAAAAATACCCAAGGAATCTTCAAATAAAGATTCTGCTTATAGTTTGGACTTAACAGAATCCCTCATATGCAGATTCTCCAATATAGCATACAGAAACTCCTAGGTTTATTTTTCTTTTTTAAATTACTTGAGTGATTAGATTATGAAGTTTTTACATAGATAAATAGTGACTAATTGCTTTAAAAAAAATTTCCAAATACAAATCTCTGAAAGGCTTGCATGAACACATGAAGCTTTTGCAGCAAAGTGATAACAAATTAAATTCCAGAGCTTAGACATCTATTTTCTATCAAGTTATTTCCATTACTTTTCATATATTTCATTCAGCTCGTTCCTTAAGCATGTATGCTCGTATCACATACATGACAAGGAGAAAAAAAACACCCCACCCCAAACATTTACAAAAATCATTTGCTGAATCTGTACATTTCAACTTTAAAGTAAAGCATTTACAGCCTAGATTATACTTTATCAGTACTAAATGTATTGCTACTAAAGTTCGGTGAAACACATTTAAACAAAACTCACATAAATATCTTTCAGCTGTGTATCATTCAACAGGCAGCATTTTTAAGTGCAACAATGACAATTCAGAATACACATCTTATCCACAGAATTCTAACTCCATCTTTTCTTTTCCACAGCCTCCCAGCCCACGATCTGAAGTCAGAATTCCTTAACTAAAAGCAAAGAATTTCAAGTTTCTCATAACTTTATTCACACAATGGGTGTACTAAAGAATTTTAACTTGTTTTGAATTCCTTTCTCTAATCCTCCTTCCTCCATACCTTAAAAGTAGGGACAGAAAGTTGCTCAAAAGATGACGAACTTTCTTCACTTGTCGGTGTGTCAAGGTCTAAAGGGCGATGTAATGAGGATTTTGAAGTTCTTTTGTTAGTTGGATGCTTTACCGACCAGTTGATCACCTGGAACTGCGTAAGATAATTTTGGTAACATGCCATTACAGGCTGTTGGGAAGTTATTTGCTCACTTTCCACAGTCTTCTCAGATTCCATGACATACATATTTTCAACATGCTCATCTTCTCCTCCCAGAGCTGAAACAAATGAAGCCTGTGAAGGATGAGTCTTAATTGGCAACGTTTTAACATCTTGACTAATTTCTCCATGCATTGTGCTTGTTAAGGGCCCTTCCACACTGTGATAAATAGACCCTCTACTATATTCAATTTTCTGAGCTTGCTTTTTTCTCTTCTTCCTCCCTGGATATGTTCCTGGACCCTCATCACTACTTATTGGCTCAAACTCTTCTGCTGCAGAAAAATAAGCTTCACTATCAGCCATTGACATACTGGAATCCATTGAACGATATTGGTGAAATGAGTTCGAATCTGCAGATGGAGTATATGGAAAAGAACCAAAGCTCCTCCTCTGCTTTGGGGAGTCCAAGACATTCTCATCGCTGCGAGACACATCGCTGCTGAACTGCACGCCAACTGGAACAGGCTGCTTGTCTCCGTAGAAGGCTGCTGTGAGGCTCTTGGTGCTCCCGAGCCGGGTGGAGCACACAGATGCTTGCCGTTTCAGTGGAGACCTCAGGGGAGACTGACCAACAGGCCTTTCCTGGTTGCCAGGGGATGCAGGGCTGCCCTCTGCCCCCTCAACTGCAACACTGGAAACAAAAATTAAAGGTTCATTTGCTTATTTTATTATTAATGCTTCTCTGCTTACATTATAGGAGCTGTCAAATGCTTCGATGGTTCCATGACTTACTATTAGCATAACAAT
Source organism: Aramus guarauna (assembly GCA_013400195.1). Classification (NCBI taxonomy): domain Eukaryota; kingdom Metazoa; phylum Chordata; class Aves; order Gruiformes; family Aramidae; genus Aramus; species Aramus guarauna. Next base: position 1,908,302 of record VXBL01004075.1, on the reverse strand, counting down.
TATTTTCATAATGCTGATTATGTATTAAACTCTGCCACTTGTTAATCCACTTGTCTACATATAGAGGATTTAAAAACAAAGAGTAATGGCAAGTGCTGTTGTCTTACATTCTGGATTTTCTATCTAGGATCAGGCAATCATCCTCTATTAGGGATTCAAATTTGCATTCAAATTGGGAAACGTATTTCAGCAGTACCATTAGAAAATAACCACCACTTTATAAATTGCTAAATATAAGGGTTTTCTCTGTCATAACGTGTTCAAGATTCAAATTATACTTCTACTTGGACAGAGAATACTAACCTTCCGTGACCATCTTCCCTTTTTGCACCAGACAAGAACTCCTTCTGTCCCAAGTGATCCTCAGTAGTTGACGATGGGCTGTCCTTCTCACCTGCAAGCAAGGGGAGTGCAGCACTAGAACTGCTCGTTTCCTCCGAAGACGATGAGGAGCTATGGGAGCGCAATGGCACTTGTAGACTTAGATGTTGTGCTTTTCTTTCTATTTCTATTCCCATAGATCTGCAATCCCAATCTTTTCGTTTTACACCATTTACTTTACCTAGGATCAGCAACAGAAAAGAAAAATTGAACATTTGATAACACAATTGCAATGGTCTCTTCCCTGTCCGCTGAAATAAAAATCGTTATCAAATAAAGGCCCTAGTTTTGAGATGCATACACCTACTAATATATCGTACTAACAAAAATGAAGAAAATCATAGCAGCAACAAAAGTCAAATTGTCTTGCTAGACTGCTTTCTATGTGAGTAGAACAGATGTAAGTCAAAAAACTTGTTTTTACTCAGAAAGGAGTTGCACGTTAATAGAAGAATTCAGCACACAAAAGCTTGCTCACTACTATCAAGCCACTGTCTGCTCTCAGAAGGGCCCGTGCCACTACAAGACCCCTTGCACAAGTACTACTCCTTAACCAGAATCAGAAAGACTATAAATACTAATGTGCAGTTAAGAAATTATACTTTTGGGCAAAATAGAGTAAAATTACAGTACAATGCATTCTCACCATCTAAAATTTTAGGAATCTCCTTAGTAATTATCCATTCCCCTGGCTGCAGTAAAGACTGCCCATAAAACATATCAGATTCTGCACTTGTACTTGAGAAAGCAGAGCTGCTTGAAGGTGTCAGCTCCTCAAGTTTGAAAAAATCTAGTCCCGTTAACGTGCCACCGAAGAATCGACAACCACCAAGACAGCCACACTTGTTCTTGCTTCTCTTATTCCTCAAAGTGTCATCAGGCCACAAAAACCACAATCTATACGAAGGCAGAAAAACAGAAAACAAAACAAAACCATGACTACATCAGCCTTAGGACACTTAAATTCAGTGAAAACAAGATTAAAACATACCCCTCTCATATGTGAGCTCCTATTTCACCCAGCATGAAATGATTAATTAAGATTTGCATCTGAAACACAGATGTCAGACATAAAATGAAGCATTAGCTCCAGAAAGGAGCAAATCACAAATGTATATGCAGTGCTCAGGCACAGATTATGTCCACCTGCCACAATACACACTGATAGTAGCAACCCTTTCCTCTCAGCACAGAGGTAAGCACTGCAAACATATTCCACACTGGTGAACGTTGCTTATGCCAGAGGCAATTGCTCTTTGGAGGGATACACAAGTCAGAGTTACACCAGACATCTTATTCACAGCTGCTCATCGGCTTGCCTAGGACTTTTTAAGGCCTGTTTTCAGTCCAGTCTGAGAACAAAGGACAAATTCGATTCTGTCCTCTCCCTGATCTTCATTTTTAGAGATAAGGGAAAGCAGAAGGCAAAATAAGTTTTGCCAAAAATCACACAACTTTGTATAGTCTAAGCACGTTCAAACCACCAACCCCATAGCTAAGCATTCAACATACTTTAAAAAAAATTACGAGAAATTATAATCTCTGTAAGCCAAAAAAAAAAAAACCCCAAAAGCAAAACACAACATTCTACCTTTAGATTAACGTATTAACTTACACCCACCCAAAAAAAATATAAATGCATCTCCTTCAATCCTATCTCTTACCTCTTAGTTCGGTTATCATGCGTTTCTAAGAAATGTCTCTGCACTTCGTGCTTCGAAGGATGATCGGCAGCTAAAGCAATGTCAGCAGTGATGAGCCCCAAGTTGACAGAGCCAGCTTCCAGCCAGTACGCCCTCCGTAATATTGGCTGAAGACCAGTTCTGCAATTGTTCACCTGTTCAACATATTGTCTCAGTTGAAAGTCTTGAATAGCAGCACTTATACCTTCTCCAACAGACTGGTTATGGAGGTTGCAGTTCGCAATACGTATAGCCCCCATCTGAAAACATGATTTAAAACATGAACTCTGATTAGTCATGAGTGAAACAAAGAAAGAGTAGCCTTAAACCAGTTAACACACCACCTACTACATCCCAGAAAGATGTCAGGAAGCTATTCTCTCCAAAAAAGTCAGAGAACAAGTTTTCTATGCAAGTATGTGCATACAAACAAAAGGCAGCAAGCTTAGAAATTAGTTTCAGCCAGTTTTTAAATAATAATAAAAAAAAAAAAAAGGTCTACTTCAGAGTCTCCTTTCGTAAAGGGACCAAAAAAGCAAGTTCAACTTTGGACAGATGTTGTAACGAGAGAGATCCATATGAATTGTGTTATAGTAGCCCTTATACGATCACACTTTATTTCTTGTATTGGCAAAACACCAGTAGTTTTCCTGAACCAAACAGGAGGCTGCCATTCTCCTGTGAAAAGCACAGGACCAGCAGAAGCCCACCCTCTCCAAAGAGAAACCAGAAGTTCTGGCTTTACCCCCACACTTAGCCATGGACACTGGTCACTGTACAACTAACCCACCTGCCCATACACTATCAATCCTCCCCAACACTGCTGTAACACTAATAAAAGATGACATAGCCCCGCCACACATGCTTAGTCTTCAAAGTTCAAATAATCTGAAGACATTGGACCAAGTTCCCTGCACAGCTTGAGACCTCTCCAATAAGTCACCATCAAGTACCTGAAATTTCAGATCAAGTTTTCAAACTTTTCACAGGGAAAAAGAAGGAAAGCTGAAAAAGAACCTGGCCATGGAAAAGCTACCCACAGGGTTAATATTAATATTAAACTATTACTTCACATCTCTGTCATAGACTATAAAAGAGCACTGGAAACCTTTTTTTTAAAACTCAGATGAAACATATTCAGGATATAATCTTCTAGAGTGGTCCAGGTTATTAAGCTGTCTTTGAAAATACTTCCATTCATATTTATGCCTGCAAACACAGTTAATATTTGTGATGGTGCTTTTTAATATTGGACTCATAAGAATTGGAGACTTAAACGCTTTTTTTTACTGCCACAAGGTAGCAAGCCATTCAAATGACAAGATATCTTGTCATTAAAAATTGTCTAAAATAATTACCACTTTCCTTCAGTTAGAATCTTGCTCGTAAGGTGAAGCTGTCTGCAAAGCCTTACATGTTAAGTCTACCGTTTAGAACCAAATTTATTAATGGAACAGCACAACTACTAGTCACTCATGCAGCATAGCACTTTTTTTCTGTTGATACCATAACTCAATTGTCCCTTAATTTCTATTTTGCTACATTGAGTAAATAATTCCAGTTTTCTCTTGCATGACAGGATAATGGAGAGAATATCAGCTCTTGTCTGCAAATCCTTTTTTGAACTGAGGATACCCTATGCAGTATTCTAGATTCAGTCAGGCAGTGGCACTAATACTTTTCCCATCTCTGCCAAAGAGGTATCTTAATTCAAACAGCTGTATCACAGAAGACGTAAGATCATGAGTTATCCAGTATTAACATGTAGGCAATCCATATCAATAATTTCCAGTTGCTGAGTTACCAACTTACAGCACAAGTTCTTATTAACTCTCAGGTACAGACACTGAGTTTTATACTGCCCAGTGTTTTCTTAAGTTTTTTAAACCAATCCTGCAGCTTCCACTCTTATTTTGGCAGACATCCACCCCTCCTTACCATTTTCTAAGATCATTAATGGAATTACCAAGCAGAAGCCAAATTGACCTATTCCTGGCCCAGTCCAAGACAACCTTTTACCACTTAAAGTTTCAGAAAGTCTGCTTAGTCCATTGCATATAAGCAAGCAATAAATTCAGGTAGCTATGCGATCAAAAAAAATACAAAGAACTCTATTGTGAAAGAAATATTTTAATTGCCGTTAAGAGAAATATTTCTACCTTTATATTGGTAGCACAGCCATGTTCTACCACATACAGATCTGCTCCATCCATGGCTAAGCGTGTCATAGTGTACTTTAAGTCATCAGATGTTGGGCATGGCCCAGGGACACAGTTCATCTGAAGGAAAAAAGAAAAAGAAGCAAGAGATTTAAATACACGTTAGAAGTTTTAGTTTAATTTGTTAAAAAGTTTAATGTTCTGTTTAACAGAGGCCTAAAACTCAAGCAATAAAAAGGTATTTATTCTACACTATTAACATGAGTATGAGACGGGGTGTTTTTGTGCTGAGGTTCATTTTCTCTAGCACATGTTTACTTCTCCTGTCCAGCAACATCAGGGGACCCAGCTGGCTCTCCTGGCTTCCACCAGCAAAAGACAAATCAAGTCTGCTAATAGAGAACATCACAAAAACTGGAACAAAACAAGGAGGATGTCAAGAGATGAAATCCAGGAATCATACTTAATACACAGCAAGCCTCCTTTGGTCTTCAAGTGACCGCACACATGGATTCCACGAGACATGCATCAAAAGCAGAATCCACAACGACATGTAAGAGTCCCAGGGTGGGGAAAAACAAAACAAAATGGCCATCAAAACTATAAACTGTCAGCTTAAGTCTCCCACCAAAGCACCGTTTCATCAACAGAGGATACAGGATGAAAAAGTACCATGGAAATGTGCCAGGAGAACAAGGGGGAGCATGACCTTTGTCTCTTAACTGTCACTGTAGAGATAAGAAACTAGGCATGACTCCTGAGGGTACTGTTTCTCAAAATAATTCACACAGAGCACAAAACCACTGTGCATATCCACAGGAAAACCCAGAGAGAATCGCTTTTCTTTCTAAAACATAATTAGCTATAATTTAATTAAAGGGAACATTCAATCTGACTATTTACTCCATGTGTCTTGATAACTTTAAGGCTGAATTTCTAAACTGTTCCAAAGAACCTGTGCAAATATAGCAAGTAATTAAGATGGATGAAAGGTTACCTTAGAGTCACAAAACCGGCGATCAATTCCATGCTGGCATATTATTACAGATTTTGGCCTTTCCAGTTCAAACTCCCGGCACACCACGTGAAATACAAAGGTCTGCCCCCATTCCAGAAGACACGCAAGTAAACGCTGAATAACAACACACTAATAATAAGTACGCAAACTGAACTTTCAGTATTTGACAGTACTGAAAGAGAGTACTGAAAGAACATCACCAGAGGCTGGGAGGTGAGCAGAAGTAAAAACAAACAAGAGACTCCACCATAACATCCTGGCCACATTACCTTGCTTACACAGAGTCTATTTCCTGTTACTCAAGACTGATTTTTATTTTCGTGTGTGCCACAACATGCACGTCTAGTTTTCCAAGGACAACATGGTGATGTTAAATAATTTTCTAAATTATTTCTTGATAGAAGAAAACAGCTTTTGCTATTATGGTCAACTAAGAACTTCATTGTAAAGACAGAGGTCCCCTTATTTTACCTCTAAAAAAAATACCTCTAAATACTCTATTACATTCATAATTTAAATGTCAGACTTCCTTGCACATAAGCAACAAAGTTACATTTAGAAAGCACAAGAGGAAACTGGCTAAACAGAACACTGCTAAATCTCACAGGACCTAGTAATTAGCCTATTGTTGATTTAAATTTTTTATATAGTTAGTTCATTCATAAAGGAAATGATTCAGGACTGTGTCTGTATTATGAGAGAAATGGCCTTTCTTCAGCTAGCCAAAGGAAAGGGCACTTAAAATCAGCAGTAATTTAACTGGAATTTAATATAGTTACAACACACCTGAAAAAAATCTCTCCTCCTCCCTTTAGTGTTATCCCTTCATAAATTCTTGCAATACATCACATTATGGGAGGAAAAAAAGCCAATGACCCTGAAACAGCAAATTCAAGTTCTGCTCCATAGCAGCGCTGACAAAAAAAAAATTTAAATAAAAATCCTACATGAAGGATACAATTGAGAATGACTTTGTAGAGGACAAAAATCCTTAAGTTGCATCAAGCATTTAGAAATGTTCTCTAGCCTTAGAGTACTTGGAATCAACTAGGTTTAATTTTGAAGCATAAAGCAGTGGAGTAAATGCTAGCTAATATAAATCAGCGGTAGCATTTTGGGAAATAGAACGTTACATCTGAGGAATACTACTTTGCCTTTCAGCCTGTAATCACAACCGGACACTTCATTTATCCTTCCCAGAGAGATAACCAGCAGAGGTAACAAACCTGCATCTCCGGAAGTCAGCGTCATAAAAGTAACCTCAGAGAAAGTCACAACTTCAGTCATGTAATACTTACACTTTTTAAATATATTTTCCTTTCTCCTCTTCATCACATTACCTAGTTTATGGCTGAAGGCATCCCAAACACCTCCTTCATTTACAGACAAGTATTGTTTACCGTGCAATTAAACCTCTTAAAGTGCGCGTAGATACTGCAGTTGCCTTTCTAATCAGTATTAAATACATTACCATACATAGATGTAACATACAAGTGTTTACAAGTAGTGACAACAGTATTCACTACTCATTTGTTCATGCTCTGTAATCATCTTCTCTTCAAATTCTCATGTAACACTAGCCACTCTATTAAGATGAGTATCAGATTCAGTATTGGTATCTCCTATGCATTTATAGAAATAGTTAGATTTTCAAACTATAAAAATAAGGTTACTTATAGCACAGGTGCCTCCCAATTCAGCTGATATCACGTGCCTTCCAAAGTCCGTGCTATGCCAGTTTTACAAGAAAAAAGAAAGGTAATACTTAAGAGCAAATAGTCTCTAGATGGTACCTGTGGTGCCGTAACTTTGGCTGTAAGACTTCCAGCCTGTACATCTATCAGCCAAGCATATTCTAAAGTATCACTTCCAAGAGGCAGACCTTCTGCTGAAAACATTGCATGAGCACGCAACTGCAGACCTGACAGGCTGATGTGACCCTCTCGAAGAACTTCATCCACTGCAGGTCGCTGTTAAGGACAATAAGTTAAAGCTGCTATTTGCAAATAATACATCAATAAAAGTGCAAAAACTGTGTAGCCAGAGATACATCATACACATTCGTATTCACCACCTAAATCCTGTTGACTTTTGTACAGCCAGACAGCCCCAAGACTTCTCAGCATTACCCACACAACAAATATGCAGATGTTACAGGGGGAAAGAGAAGTTTATCTAACCAAAGTTTGTTTTCATTTTTAGCAATCATCATCAACAACTTTCCCTTGATGAACTCCACAGTTACATCTAGACACCATCTGTTAATTACTGCAATAAAATATAAACAAAGAATGGAAGAGCATGTTTGACAATGGAAGTGATCAAGAGGCTAAAAAAACATGACTTATGAAGGTATGCTAATATCAGAAAGCTGACACATTTAAAAAAAAATTAAAAAATCCAAACAACAAACATCAGAGGCTGTCCTTTAATTTGTACTTTTCACCAAAGTATTTCTTGGCTACCTAAAGCTACTTGCTTGCAGATATGAAAGTTCAGATGTAATACTTTTCAAAGGAACGTTACTGCACCAGCCAGAGAAGAAACTGAAAAGATAAAACGAGCACAGGCAGACACTAGAAGCTTGTGACTGCACAGAGATAAGCTGGGGATTAATATGCATCAGATTTTTATTTAATACCTCTTATGATTCATAAGCCTTAATAAACTTTGTATGTAGACAACAGGAAACTTCCTAACAAAAAAGAATTCAGTGTTAAGATCATCACAACTTCCACAATACAGACACACACACAGAAACATGAAAAAAACAGCTTACTACCTGATAGTTATCATTGAGAAACAAATTCACTGGAGACAGTACAAGTTGAAGCATTGTTTCTCTAAATCCTTTCTTCATCTCAAAACACAATCTTTCCAAGAAAGCTGTAGGACACTCAGGACCATCTGGACTGCAATGCTATAATAAAAATTAAACACATCTGTTTCAGAAGCTGAAAATACACAACATGATTGAAATTGTAAGATTAGAAGCAAACCTGTGAGCAGGAATTAAGCTAATTTTCCTCCAAATGGATACTCAAAAAGAAGCCTGTGCAACTTTAAAAACCTTTCAACAATTACATAAACAGCAATTCAAACCCATTTGGGTGAACCCAATTTTTTTATCCAGCTTCTTATTTGAATTTCCGGGGATCCCCCAGAATGCAGTTGCACAGAGTACAATGGACCATTAGAAGACAGTTTTGCTAAACAGTAGAGAAATCACAATGGTCAATCAAAAATATTGTCACACAAATCAAGTTCATTGAATAAAAATAATATCCAAAATTATCCAGTTCTGCCTCCCAGATAAGCAAAATAAACCATGCCTCAAATTGGTTTAGATAGCCACAATTTTATTAGAGACTATACACACACTTTGGTAAGCACCACCCTAACTTAACATTCCAGGGAGTTAAATTTAATGCCGGATTATGAAACTAGAAAAAAAAAAATTACATGAAGCAAAATATTTTATGATTCTGAAGTGCTTACCACTGGTAATCGTCCATGCACTTTGTACAAATTAACAAGCACAGTGATATCCCACGGGCGTAAAGTAAGAGGGTGAACTGGCTTGACTGAACTTTCATTTTCTTTTTTGTCACTTTCCACTCCAACAGCTGTCCATCCAGAGCTTGAAGATGTTGACAGTGACAAAACAGGGCTTGAAATAACTTCTTCAAAATCAGTGTACATGTCATCTTCTCCAAAATAATTTTCCTACAAAAAGGATTTGTTACGAACATATGGAAAACAAATTAAAAACACATAGGCAATATCATAAAATACAAATCCAGTCTTTTCCTGTATGTTAGCCCTCCCAAAAATAAGCAGTGAAGCTACAAACTATAGCTGTAGACACATATATACTTTTACTTTATGAAAAATAGACACCTTAAGTGAGCAAATTTAGGCCTTGTGTTTTGCAGGAAAAGAAAGGGTTCTCAGTAGTTCTCAAATTACAGGCATTCTAGATGCATGCAATACAAATAACTGTTCTGAAATACTACTACCAAGATTAGAAACAGATTTTGTGCTTTTAAGATAAATAACTTGGAGAGTAACACCACAAAATATCCTGCAGGAAGTCACTCTCATCCAACCTTCTGAAACTTGTTATCAGCATATTTCAAAGTCTTAAACATGATTCTAAAATATTAGTTCAGAAATATTTCTCCCCTTGGGTCTAAAACCCACCTTGTTTCTAAGCCAATCCCCCTCCATTATCTAAGACCAAAATAACTCTGCCAAATTCTACTTGGAAACAGAAAATCCATCACTAATTTTAAAAAAAAAAAAATCAACTTCCTGTGCTTTAAGTGCATCAGAATCAGATTTCTGGTCATTTGTCACCTCTTCCTCTTCAAAAAAAAAAAAAAAAAAGCTAGACTCAAGAAGAATTTTCTGAATGATGCAGGTTATATTTTCCTGTTAATTCAGTACATGGGAAATGATGGGAACTAAGCATTCTGTGGAGCAAAACCCTTCTCACCAGAGGCTACAACACAGACATAAATGTTGCTCCCTCATTCATTCCTAGAAAGTAATTCAGTCCCTCAGTGTCTCAGTGCTGACAGAAATGTTCCAACTATTCCAAACTCCACTGATGATTTGAGATACACAAACAAATGAGTACTAAACTGAAGATTAAATTGAGACAGATTTTAATCTTATTAAGTTTCTTGCTCCCCTCCTTCCCTTTTCTGTGCCTAATTTGCTTTCCAAAACTACTTTGCTTTTTTGTAAGCACAAGTCTGCAGCACAAGCAAAAAGAAGTGTACAGCAAAAAGAAACCAAGCAACTGCAAGGTACCCATGTCCTTGAAAAAGGTCTGCAGAAAAGGCAGGTTCATTATCGGCCTTGAAGTAATGACTCCTGTGGACGTGTAATTTCACCGTCTTGTACTGAGTCTCTGAAGCATTGTTGATAACACATATGAATCAAGCACTGCTCTGTAGCCAAACCAAAAAAGCCTCAACAATTAAGCAAAGTTTATCTGCTTTGTGTTTTAGCAAAGGGAAAAGATAAAGGTTGATGTTACGATACAGACTTTGAAATATTTTTTAGGCAGACCCAGCAGATGGTGCTAAGAACTCCAGTAACTTACTCCTGGTACCTCCTGCTGGGGATGCAAGGACCTGTAAATCATTCATTCCCAGCTAGTAAGGCCTTCCATAAAAAACACAGTGCACTACACCAAAAAACTGCCTCCCAAGAACAGAAGGCTTAATAAAACTGCATGAACCATGCATGTCCAGGCACATCTCCCTCATGAATTTAAAAAGATAAATGAAAACATACTGAAAATAACAATTCAACCACAAGTTAGGAAAACAAGCATAAAACCCTCCCCTAGAAATCTATCAAAAGATGCTGCCAGCACAGCTGGACAAAAAGATGTAAACACAGTCACAAAAATACTAAAAAGAACAATAAATGCACATTTTCAAAAACAAGCTATTCATCTAAATATTCTCTTGAGATTTAGAAGATAAAAGCTAGATTTAATCTGAGAAATCTGCACCTAAAAAAATTAAATCATCATAGAATCAAGGGATCTAACATAGCACTGTTTACATATACCGCCAGAGGCAAAGAGCACTGAAGATGTGCTGCTTTGCTTGGTAAGACAGAACCTTCTCATGAATTTATAGACTCTGAAAGAGGAGCTCAATAAACAATTCAAACATGGGTGCATTTCCTATGTATCAGAGAAATTAAATCTTCAAGATGCAATACAGGCCTAATTTTAATCCCATGTACGTTAGTAGCAACATGATAAAATAATGAGCATATTTGCTATACTTTACAAAAACTTAGTATTTTCTGCTATTAAGTGCTGATGAGCAATATCTTATATTAACTCAAAAATGACTGCTTGACTCCTGATACTGATCACCTGTCTCAGAAAATTTCTCATCCCCTGACCCAAAATGAAAGCCTCCAGATCTAGCCTTAGCCTAGATCTGCATAGGCTAAAAAAGACCTTTAAAACAAACAACCAAACTCTCTCCCAAAAAAACCCCACACAAACAAGAACAATCAACACAAAAACCAGCCAAACCCCAAGCATTTCACTGTTAGTCAAATAGAAGCAACATGTTCAATCGCCTCTGCTTTTGTCACAACAAGGCAGGGTGAGGGAGGTGGGAAGAAATTAAATTGTTTCTAGCCACCCTGAAGATCAGTAATGGGATGGGACACAACACTAAGCAACACAAACATTCTAAAGCATAATAGATTAACATCAAGAAAAGGATGAAAAAGTCTTCTTCAATATTGACTGAAATACCTTTTTAAATTAAATTTATTCTCATGTCCTTTCCCTTTCCCCTCCATGATCCTAACTCCAGAACTTTCACAAAATCTCATTAAAACAAAAACAAACAATTAGCACACTGCACAACTTAAAATGCACTAAAATAATGGGATCTGATAAATATTTGCATAAAAGGTATTGTTAATATAAAATTATTATGACTAGAGCTTATTTTTTTTACACTACTGCAAAAGTCAAAGATGACATTTTCTGCACATGAAGTCCAGAGCATGTACACTTCCTTGAAAAGAAAATTATGCTGATATGGGTCTACATATATGTATTGGAAGTCTTCTCATAAACCTGTGCCAACTGAATTAATCCCAGCTACACCGTATCACCAAAGTCATTCCGAACTAGTACTTACAAAAAGCTTAATCAATTATTTCCCTTTCCTACACGTGGCCCATCCATAAATTTTATGAGTTGTGCTCCCATGCCTACCTTTATGGATAGAAAGGCTTTGAGCAGGGGTCCATACAGGGTTATCTGGGAATCTGGGGACAGTTCCAGTTCCACATGGAGCTTATCCGGAGGCAGCTCTGAGGGGTCAAGGGGAAGACGGGTTGAAGCCGTGGGAGATGAAATCACACTGTCGGCTGTTTTCTGCGATGGCCTTAGAACAGATAACATTGTCTCTTCCATTTCCGACACTTTGGAGCAAAATAAAGAAGAAAACAGATTTTGATTACAAGTTAGGCTTCTGATATACATTCATATTTGCAGAATTTTGTGTATCAAATATAAAGCTTTTTGCAGCTAATTAGGATTGCATAATTATGCTAATATGTCTATGCTACAGAAGTGGTTTCTCATATCTAGTAACTATGGGAAGACAGGAAAGTATTCTAGTCAATAGAATATTAGAATATTTTAGTCAATGTTAATTATGCAAAAGAAAAACAATCCTTCAAGTACTGAAAAAAAACATCAATTTATTTATCTTGTTTTTCAAAGTCAAACAGAGACATGCTTTCATTTCAGTGTAGATTTCCCACAACCACACACAGCTACTGCAGAATAAACAAAAGTGAATAAACAGGAAAATTGCAAACGTTTTATTAAAAACCTATTCTGAACCAGTAGTTCTGTAAGCCAAAATTTCCTCTCAAACAACTCAATTACTCTAGTCACAAAACCATTTGGAAATTCAAATCTAGTTTCCAATCCCTTCTTTTTACTTGGAGCTAGGGAGAAGAAAGCACTTTGTCTTTTTTAAGTCAGGAAAAGTAGTGAGAAGGAATTGAGTAACTAGAACTGCTTTGGGGATGTAAAGCGATTGCTGGGAAGAACTCTGTGGGAAAATCATCCAAAATTGATGTTCCAGATGGAGTAAGATTTCAGGTACCAGTTGAACTGGAAGAACCAGTAGGTACAGAACTAGAGAATACAGTCCTGTAGCCAGAAAACTTTCAAGGCTTTAACTTACCATTATTGTCTACAATGCTTGCACAGTGTTTGCATTAGATGATGTGTTATAAATGAGCTAAAGGCCACAGTGAGACGACTGCTTTTTTAGAAGCTGCATTTCTTGTAATGCAATGTATTTGTTTTTCAGAGACTTAAAGAGTTCTACCGATTGACTCAAAATAAAATACAGATGTTGCTACTGTAACAAACACATTCTATCTGCATCACAGATTCGAAGTGAGCTGGAATGTGCTGGATTTTTCAAAGGAAGCTGCAGATGAGATTACCTGGGTATGTACAAACTTTCAAACGCAGGTTCAATTGCTACAATTATCTGTAAATGTTTTCAAATTTGAAGTATGCACATTTGACACAAGCTGAGTCTCACAAGAGCACTTAATGAACATCTGCAAGATTAATCTTATTTTTGCTGCTTCATCCTCTAAATTTGAGGAAACATGGAACTTTTCTTATTTAGAAATATTGTTTAGACATTTTAAATTTAAAAATTCCTATTTAGAATTTACCTGAAGGCCATGGTTCACTTCAACAGTGCTAGCTATAATGAAATCCCAGAGTTTCATATCCATAAGGGCAAGCCTATATCTCATTGTCCCAGTTTCAGCTGGGATAGAGTTAATTTTCTTTCTAGTAGGTGGTAGAGTGCTGTGGTTTGGATTTAGGATGACGATAACGTTGATAACACAGTGATCTTTTTAGTTGTTATCAAATAGTTGTAGTGCTTACACTAAGTCCAGAACTCTTCAGCTTCTCACACCCTGCCAGGTGCACAAGAAGCTGGGAGAGCATGGCCAGGACAGCTGACCCAGACTGGCCAAAGGGATATTCCATACCATGTAACATCATGCTCCATATAGAACTGGGGAAGTCAGCCAGGAGGCGGGATCGCTGCTCAGAAACAGACTGGGCATCAAATTGTTTTATTTACCTTTTGCACGTGGTAAGGAATTGCATTTGTGCATCACTTGTTGTTACTATTATTATTATTCTCTTCCTTTGTTATCCTATTAAACTGTCTTTATCTCAACCCACGAGTTTGGTTTTTTCCATTCTCCTTCCTATCCCACTGCAGGGGGGCAGGGAGATGAGTGAGTGTGTAGCTGTGTGGTGCTCAGTTATCTGCTGGTGTTAAACCACAACACTCATATACAGTGTATTTAAATATTTAAATCATAAGACAACACCACAACATCTAAAGGAAAACAGCTTAGAAAGGCTAAGAAACATGATACTGCCAAATATATTGTACTTCATATTTAATATAACAAGTGATATTTTGTTATGCAACAACCCATTTAAGAGATCCACTTTAAGGACAAGAAGTGAATTACAGACAACATACTCTTTTTACACAGGGAACTGGGACATATTCTGAAATTTTGCATTGCAAGATTTATATCAAACCTGGTGCATTCTAAAGATTTATATGTCATGTGGAAAATGCTGTAGTAGTTCAGTTCAAAATTCATTTCTGCAAATTTAGGCAGTTTGATCCAACAACATCACAGAAGTTCTGAATTTAAACATGCTAACAAGAATAAAAGGTAGTGACACTTACAGGATTGTTTCAATTGCTCATCTGCCTTTTGAGGATAAATTGGGTGCCAGGAGTAGTCAATTGTAAACACAACACTCGGGACTGTCCAGCATTCAACCCATCCAGCCCTTTCAAAAAGAAACATCACACTTATTGGAAGTACAATAGTTTCATTAAACATGAACATATGAGGTTGCTCTGATCACGAACAAAATAAGTACATATGAAGAACAAATACAAAAACATAAATATTTATCACAATAAAACTCACTCTTCTTGAGTAATGTTCCTCCATTTGGGTTTGCCTGTTTTCTGACCACTTTGACATTCAGTAGAAATACAAGATTCAGGACTTATTTTATTAGGCTGACAATCTTTCACCAACATAAACAGGGAATATTTACTAGGATGACAATCTGGTAGATACAAATGAAGATCAACATCTTCTCCCTAAAATCAAACATTAATAACAGAAAAGTTAATTTACATTCACTTTACACATAATGCTCATGCTATTTGCATGTTCATATGCACCATCATCTTCACTTTACAGGCAGAGCAAGGAAAGAAATGTCAATTTTCACATGTGATTGCTGACCACAGCTCCCACCAATTTCTAGTACAATCCCAAGAGCTCTGTAGTTCTGAACAGCTGCAAGTCCAGTAACTTGCACGTAACACCACACCATAGCAATCTGTAAAACACAGGGGCATAGCTTTGTGTGATTCCTGCTCTTCTGTTTTTCAATCCATACCGCAAAAGTTAAGCGATTGGCCCGAGGATACCCTACATCTGAACTAAACCATACTTTTTAAAAAAAGCTTTCTTTGCTATCAAATTATACAAAATTACCAACATCACCATCAACTAGGTTTTTATTTTTAGTAGCAGTAGATTGCTTCTATTTTAGGGAAGACAAGAAGTATAATCTCTCAAAAAATTAGCTGCATCTGTTAAAAACACTGTATCGTCATTATTTATTCTACAGAAACTCTTAAAAATCTGGAAGGTGGCTTTCTGAAATGGCTTGGGGGTACCCATTCCAGTATTTGATTTTTATCTTTGAGCATATACTAGATTTTCACGTTTTCTAAATCAACGGGAACAAACCTCCAAGCAATAAAATACATACATTGATACACACAGCCTAAGTATATATAGTAAATATACATATTAAATGTGTGTATATGAAGCATATCTGTATATATATATTTTAAAAATAGGTTTTTATTTGTGTATATATAAATTAAAACAGCCTATAATTGGATGCTTCATTTAAGCTGCAGAAACCATTTACCTCTGGCTTAAAGAAAAATGCTACAAACCGGAATTGAAAGAGAGTATTTTTCTTTCAGGAAAGAGCTTATTCAAATCTTCCTGACTGAAGAAGGTAGGGAAACTCTCACATTTAGAAGACAAAAGGGGTGAGGAGGGAAGAACTTACCCTTAAAGAGAATCTAGTATTGCATGTGGTTGGAACAAAGTCAGTGAAAGGCAGAGAGAAAACAATGTTCAATGTTTCTCCACAAGCTGCTAGATAAACTGGGAGAGAACACAAAAAGCAAACAAAAAAAATCTGTCAAAATTACTCCCTATTTTGCTCTTTGGCAAATTATCAAACATACGGGTAAAAATAATGGAAAGATATTCAAGAACATGACATAGGGAAATTGCCATTTTAACTACTGTGTATTTAGAGCATATCATACTAAATTATTCTGAAATTATTTATTCCCTACAGCTTGTGCTTTATAGAAAGACACTGTACTTACAGTTGTTTTTTATTGTCTGCTTGCAATTTCATTGTGCTAATATCTTATGGCTTTCTTTACTGCTTCATACACCAGTTTTTGGACAAGAAAACACACATTGAAAGTTCCTCAGGCTTCTGAGGATGTAGCGAGCCTTATTTTTAACCAGAACACAATTTCATGACTTTTAATCCACCATCCTCTTTCTATAATGAAATTGTAATATTCTAGTACAGTGTAGACTACTGAAATACATATAAAACCAAAAGTTTTTGCTTTCTGAAATGTACCTCTTAGTTTTGTCTAGAATTATCAGCATTATCTCCTATTGTGAAATGAACAGGAAAGAGACATTTCTAGTTACATGGAGTTCACATAGCATTTTTCCAACATTACTTAAAAAAATTTATTCCCAAGTGAATGTTTTCAGTTAGTTTACTGAATATACGTCAAGACCTCATGGCTCTTGAAAATGAATGCTAAAACATGATTTAGAACTGCAATCTCCCCCCAAAAAGGTACGTGTTTGTACAAAGTAAGTTAGAACTTACTACAGTTTTAGGATGGTTTATGCATATCAAACAGGAACAAAATGGGTGGTTATCACTGATACATTTTTCTAGGAAAAAATCTGGGATTCTTGTACTCTTTATATATAGAGACTCTGTATTTTGTACATATTTTTTGTAGTGTGTACTCTTCTTCCAAATAAAAAGTGATCTCACCATTTTCTTGCTGCTTGGTGGAACAGTCAATCCAGTTGTGTTGATTTGCTGCCCAAATCATTTCAAACTGATGAAACATGACTTTGAAGTTCCACATATAAGGAACAAATGAAAAAATATCGGGTGCACTATCACTGGACCAATCTTGGATCAAATCTAAATCCACATAAAGTAATAAGAGACAAGTTAGTAACAATCAAGTGAGAGATCTCTTCTTTTAAGTTTTTGGCTTTTCTTAAATTGACAATCTTAACCATTTGCTCCTTTACCAAAAAAAGGAAAATGAGAACAATACACAGTATCCATTTCTCAGGCAGATATTCCACAAATACTTGCTGTGAATCCATCTCCCATTTCTCACCTGCTTTTTAAGTTGGAAAGCACAGGTTTTAATTACATTTTCTAGTTTAGTTTTGTTCAGTAGCAAAGTTACACATTGACCTAAAAGCACTGGACTACCAACTGCTTTCCTTCAGTTTTCCACTCCGATACTCTGAATGTGTACATCAGTAATATTTTTCTAATGCAGCAAAACTGCGTCATTGTTCATGTTTGCGCTGAATAGATTGGTAGATTAAGCTGCGTACTGCAGCACTATACAGTTAATGGCTCTGGCCTCACCAGGAGGATAACTTTATTAGCATGGCACTATGCCTGCGCTAATTAATCCTTCCTCCCAGCAGGGCTAATTAGCCCAGGCAGCGCCACATTGATAAGCCTATATTCTTCCCATTACTGCAGCTAGAATGCTCAGCAACAGTTTGGTGATGCTGTATCACATTGTACTGTCTTGTGTGCACGTATTCTTCCTTAGAGCAAGAATCCTAAGAAGCAAATTACTTTCGTCATCTGTCAGCCACAAGGACATGACCTAAAGCCTAAGTAGTTGAAAATCTGTCAGCCAAAGAGAGAGGTATCAGAGAAATCAACATTCTAAGTGATGAATATTAAACAAATCAATAGCTCTGACTGATCTTAAATTTCAGATGAATGTATTTTTCTTAACTACAGATCAAATTTAGTTTAGATGTTAGAAAATTAAATTATTTGGTATGTCTACTCACATACAAGAATATCATGTATTTAAGACACTTATAGGCATCAAAAAGCATCAGAAACTTTGTCCTCAGAAACAAGCGGTAGTCCTAAATGTTAAATAAGAGTACGTGACCTTGTACACCTTTGCAAAAGTTTAAAAGAAATTGTAAAGAAAGAATATTTAATTTGATATGTAGCTTATTTAGTAAAGAAGTTACCTGTAAAGAAATTTTTCTGAGCAAAGATAAAATGATAGGTTGCTTTATAAACCTCAAGTTCGCATTGCCATGTCTGTGGCATATTCCATATCCGGGGATAGCTGGCATTGATGTGAAACTGCGAACAAGATATTAAAGCATCAGAATTACTTGAAAAGATGACAATGCTTGACCCTGTAGCTCAGCAGTTTTCACATATGTACTCTGCTGAATAATTAAAACTGTTTTCCTGCTGGGATGAACAGAAGGCCTCTCCAGTTCCTTAATAATTTAATATCTCTCTCTTTCTGTGTTTGAAGGTCAAGTGTTAGTGTATTCATTTATTTGGAAATGTATACTACAAACTTCTGATATATCTGTTGTAGTAGATGTAACAAGTAATTTTTTCATTAAAAGCATCACTTTTCACAATGCACTAAAGATAAAATCCCTTAGACTATAATATTTTTCCACCATTGATATGAGGCTCAGATTTAGACATTGGAAACATCACTCTAATAAGGTCATTTAAAAACTAGTGAGAAAGGTAGTCTCCAGAATTACAGTACTGCAGAAATGAAGTACTAGGCAAACAAAAGAATAATGCATTATTCTGTCTCAAGTAGTTTAAACACTATGAAGTACTTTTATGTACTTATGCACACACATTCTGTAGCACAACTAGCAAGTTTAATCATTTAAGGTAAAGTCTATATGAACACATGGCCCCAAACAAGGCAGGATCTGTAAGTGATACTGCAATTCCTCCACTGCTTTCAATACACATATAACTTGGTATATAATTTACCTAATTCAAAGTTACACATGTGCACAGTTATGTGTGTATATGTAGGTTCCTTACATATCAAGGTCTTGCAAAACAGATTCAAAAGGTGTATTTCTGCATTGTTTAATAAGCTAAAGAACTGCTCCACAGAAAAATAAATATGTTCTTTATTACAAGTCCTCTAGAGACTGAAGTTTTCTGCTTATTAATGCAAACTTACAGCTAGCATTTCAGCTTCTAAGAGAGTCCGATACTGCATACTGCTGGTGGCATCAACATGTAGAAGCTGCCCTTTAATTGTAGGTGAATAGCCTAGCAGATAAAAGGTATAAAATATAATCAGACGTAAGTGCTACACAAATATTTAGATAATTTTCACCAGTGATTTCAGCATTCCACTAACAATCAAGAAATATAATGATGGAAATTAGTACTGTAATAATTCTGTCCTCTACTATTTGTCAATTAAGAGTGTAACATGTTCTGCCTTCACGTAGGAGGGATGACAGTCTTCTCACTGGGTTTGGAAATACTCAGGTTCTAGAGATCTGGGTTTAAGTTGCAGAATAAAACTCAAATATGCCAGGAAGAATCAAGAGAACAAACAATTTAGCAAAGGGCTTCAAACAGGATGAGTAAATGCAAGAAACATACCCATAACTTTACATTTATCTCCACTTCACCTTGGATTTGGAGGTTTGTTTTGTTTAAACAAACTACTATTAAATTTGTTTTCCTAACTCCTTTCTCACCACTACTACACTAATCCTACTGAAGATGTCTTCCTGCTTTGAGTTGACAATGCATCTGTAATCTGCTTCAGTACAAACACAGTTAAATGATAGACTGTGTAGTAGTTAAGGAATTTGTTTCCTAACCCAAACAAAACATGGAGGTAACAACTATTTAAATATGTACATGCTTTAATATCTTGCAATGAAATGTATAAGGAGGTACTTTTTGTTCCTTTACATATGAATATACATCTCAATCACAAAAGCAAAACACTGCAAGACATTCACACACATAGGAATTAGATAACTGTTCAGGAAAAACATTAGGAAAACAAACTAAGCTTAGCCTTAACTCACCATTTTCACCTACTGTCATGGGAATATTTATTTCCAAATATGATCCTGCACCAACATTTACATGTACAGCATTAGTTTCCTGTATTGCAAGAAAGGAAAAAAAGTCCAAACATTATTTCTAGGCTTGTCGTATCAACCAGTGTACTTTATGCCTCTGGTTATCATTATCCACACCTGGATTAAGGCACCGGATGACTTAAGTCTTTCTTACCTTCAGAAAAATTACTAATGAAATATCTATGTGTAATGATATCAAATAACACCCTGTTTAGGCTTAACATGCTGTCCTAAGTCCACTAATAGAAACAGCATAAGATATTCTGATCCAAGGCCTAAGAGGGCAGATGAATATATATTTCTAACACTATACTTTCTAAACCTTTCAGTCACAAAAAAGGAAAAAATAGGTGTACAATGCAGTCACACTATATCCCATTTATAAGATTACCAACAGGTGAAAGAAAAATCCAAACCCCTACACATATGCATCTTTTGTTCTCCCACTATCATCTCTCCAGTAATATCAGATATTCATCCAATATCAGAAGAAATTATCTTTTCATCATGGTGAGCTTCATCATAATGGAAGATTGCACAGAAAATGTTTAGATCATGAATCCTCAAAACTGTAGGAGCTGGCATGGCCTAAGATGGAGTTTTAAGGCTTAAAAGAAACTTAAAATAAGCCAACAAATATTAATGCCTCTCAGCCAATTTACCCTTTGAAGAGGTTGCCCATAATTACGGAAGACTAAACCAAAAATCTAGCTTTTAAAACCATAGCTCTGTAATAAACACCTGAGACAAATAAATATACGCATAACCAAAAAGCACAGTGTAATTACAGTAGACGAATTATTTTCTAGGTAAGTTTTCATTATTTACCCTATTTTTGGTAAATAGCAAATCAATGGTGGCATCTGCAATAATATTCATACGCAGTTCAAAAGCGAGGATCTGTCTTGGTTTCCCCGGCTGAGCAATTTCTGAGACTTTCATAACTTGGTAGTCTGGTGGGAAGAAAAACTTCCACAAGCAATCCCTAGTGAGGGGAAAAAAAACAACAAAACAAACAAAACGAGTTGTCTTTTATTCTTGAAGAAATATATATACATTTATAAATATTTACACATCTATTTGGTTCACTTAATTATTTTCCAGTGAGCTGAGTCTGTAGCCAACCACTGATTGTGATAAGAAAGAACATTTGCTTGAAGTCTTCATCATGGGACTCGTGTCATATCTAACGACTACTCTTTGGTCTGCCATCCTCATACTCCTAAGAGACAGTTAATCATAATAGTTTCACAGGAGAATTAATGGAGGTCAAGAACAGTATCAATCTGTAATTAATAGGGGGAAAAGAAGGAAAGCACTCATTATGTCACTCTTACTTAATAGTCCCTTACTCTCTAAGCAATCCTATTGTCTCCATGAGAAATACTCATGCACAAAACATCGAGGGCTAAGTAAAGAATAGTAGTAGAGCTCTGGCCTCACATTTTGTCACTAAAATATCTAGATAATACTTTGGAGACTGCATCAAGCGGTTCATTCTCCTAAGCAGGGATAAATTATCCCACCTCCATTATTTTCATAGACAGATTTGTACTTTCATAAAATTTTCTCATCAATATGCAGTGTTTCCTTATCCATGAGCTAATAGCAGCTTGACAAGTCTAAAGGTAACCAATAAAAAGGTTAAACCCTTAGGTATGTAATGCTTGATAAATAGCAGAACTACTTTGTTCACAAAAATAGGAACATAACTTATTAATTTAACAATAAAAATTTCCTGAGTGATCCTAACTTTGGAAGGCTGACAAGATAAATGACAATGAATTTACTAATACTAATACCATTGTGGCAGGACTCTGGTTTAGACTGCCTAGTCTACCCCACACAAATTAGCAGTCTGAGCAATCACACACTGGAAACTTTAGAATGTTTTCTCAATAATAGGTATTAAAGGTTAGAGCTGAAGATGTAAATCATGATAATACCTCTGCCTATCAGCCCAAGGTCCATAATTGAAGTCTGTTCCTTTTCCACAAACAATGTCCAAACCCCAACATGGTGGCAGATCCTGTAACTTGCTGTCTTCGTTGTTTGCTTCTCCATCATTACTTTCTTCCGTCTCCTCTGGTACAAGACCTGTATTACATAATATAATAAACAGATTATTAAAGGAAGCTGCTTCAAATTAGGATGAAAAATGTTTGCTAAGCACAAGACAATTAAAGCATCCTGATATCCGTTTTATCTGAGACCACTACAGTACATAAATATCAAGACACAATTCAATGCAGACTCCCAGGGGAAGGGCAAGAATATGACCAAAAATCCTGAGGATTTTCTGAAGCACTGCTCACTGATGTCACTGAAATGCTGACATACACAGCAGTTTTAGCTCTTAAGCGTGCTTTTTACCAATACAGGCTTTCATACATTCAGTTCCGAATCCTACTTGCAAACCATGTTTTGAAACAAATAAGATTAAATCATTTTTACAGACAACACAAGCAAATAAGTAGTAAGACTTACTACCATAGACGCAGAGATGCTAGTAAAAATTTCAAGCAGTCATTCAGCAACGACCCAAAATTGCCACCTTTCCTACACCAGTGTACATCATTATTGAACGTGTTACTTTGTTCAAGATTCAGGCAATACTTTAAGTGGAATCAGAGCAAAAGCTTTTGCAAACCAAAAACACTCCAACAAAATAAAGTGGTAATATAATGCACTGGATTTAAAGTGAAAAAGACAGACACCACAATAATGAGAAATGGATGCATCACAAACTTCCCAAAAACCCCAGGAGGTATTCACTATAAATTGTCCCCACTCCTGAAGTTCTTTTGGAAACCCACATCACTTAAGTTTACAGCTTAAAACAACTTGTTTCAAGAATAAGTATCAAGATTAATTGCTTCCACGTTGCCTATAGACTTGTGGAAGGCACTGCTGACACAGTACCTACTTCTATATAAAACTACTCACTGATAAAAATGTTAGTTCAACATATACAGTTATTCCATCTATGGAACTCTCCAGGTCTCTTACATGAAGTGTTCTAGAAGCTGGCAACCACCATTAAAAGCAACACAGCTCAAAATTCCACTCCCTTATAAACATGAAACACACGAACTCTCCCATTTGCTTCAGTGTACATTTTTTTAGCCTTCAAATTCCTTAAAATTTTATCTTTGTATTTAACAGGAGGTACCTGGTTCATCCATGTAGTAATAGATATCAACATCATTGGACTGCATTACAACAAAACCTTCACCCATCAGCCTCGGTGGCCTGTAATGGAAAAGAGTGCAAAGATAAAGATTAAAAAGCAATGCACTGAGATTAATCTTTATGAATTCAAGTAATTTTTAATGCAACGTATTAAGCATAATGGAAGGGATTACATACATCAGGCTCACTTGTAGCTTATAAGTAGTACATGTTTAACCATAGAATCATCAATAAAACTGCCATCTGTATCAAGCAAGCCAATGGTGGAGATACAGTATACGTGGTACCTGACCAGAAAGATTTTGTGGTTAAGACTCAAGCTTGATGTGATCCCAAGACACCAGCTCCACGCGTCTACACTGGTCTTGCCAGCAGCCTGACTGACCGTAGCCACAGACTAAATGAGCTTCTGAGAACAAACACTGTGAATATTCAAGTCTGTCTGGTCTCAGGTCTCCTATCAGAAAGGCAATTGTCATATTCTAGGCTATGTCTACCCTGATTTGCAAAAAATTCTTGATTCTTACGTTGTTGCTGTTATTATTATTACTACAGAGCAACTTAAAAATTTAGTTAACTCAATCATGAAGATGCCAGGTTCGTCTTCACAACGAGATTTCTCAGGTATTATAAACCACAACCAACTACCAAAGTTTTACTTTCAATGCTTCTTTCCATCAAGAGTTCCTTTCTCCTTGTCCTATATTGTTCTTTCACCTACTAATTGTTTTCTTACTAAAATAGCACTCTAAACCAAAGGGACAAGACATCTTCAGTAATTAGAACATTAGTTTAAAAAAAAAAAAAAAAAAAAAGAGGCTGTTCTTCCTTAATAACATTTCCCTCAATATAAAAGGATCTAAGTCATAAAACTAATACATGAAACACGTCTCCTAACACTATTATATTGGTATATTACAATCCGTTTCTTACAATGTCACATGTTAATTTACATAATATTACATTATATAGTAGTAATAATATTATGTGAAAATTCTATTTTTACTGCAGAAGACTGTTTTGCCACTTTTCAGTCACTTTTATAAATTGTCACCTTTTAACAAAAAAAAATTCCAATGACAAATACACAATTTAAGAGTGTGACCTATTAGAAGTACATTGCCCATTTTACTACAGCTCAAATGCAGGAAAGCTTAGAAAATATGGAAGACAGCAGATGCAGATCCCATGTACTGCCAGAAGTTCTTCAAAAGCAACAGAGCAGGAACCTTGAAATGGATTTTACTTTGAGAGTAACAACAGCAGTAAAAGATGAAATACTTTCTATTCACTCCCAATTTTCCAATTATTTCTTTTTCCTGTCAAAAATGGAATTGGCCTCCCCAATGAGATGCAAATAGAGCAAGATGCGAAAAAAAAAAATTGTTTAGTGGTTCAGGAATAGAAGCAGAAGGGAAGCATTTAGAGATATATAAATACTAGTTCATGGGAAGAGCTCAGTTTATTCTGCCCACACTCCTCAGCAGGTACACACAGGTCAGCAAGACTGGAAAGCACACTGAGGCACAGCAGTGCGAGCAAGTTCCTTCAGCCTCTCGAGCTAAGCGTACCACCAACAGGGACTCCAAGGAAGCCACTCTGCTTTGTAAAGCAAGAGAGGGGAAGCTCACATAACATAACCACCGGCAAAACTTAGGAGCCTGACAGTAACTTCTACATCCAACACAATCATTTGCCATTGTCTGACCATCGCTTCAGCGGGGCTCGTTGTCCGGCAAAGGCTGCATCTCATTTCAGCAGCTCAGCATTTCGCCATGAGGTCAGCCAGCCACAGCGTGAGGTGGCCTGGCTATGATGGAAAATTGTACTTGCTCCCTGCTGCTCAACCTAGTATGTGTTTTGTTCCATGAAATCCAGAATACTATAGGCTTTTCACATGAAGTGCCTTCCCCTCTCTGGCAGCATAGAGGGTATATGTCTCGAAACACTATATACACATTTACCTAAGCCTATACAATTACACCGAAGAAACTACATTGCAATAATTTTTATTAAAACAGTAAAGTATGAATGCATAGGCCAGATTTACAATTGTTTACTTCTGTGTTTACCTATAGTGACTTAGAATAATTAATAATTTTGTTTTAATCTAAAACACTACCCTAAATAGAATTACAAAAAGGTTTTGAGCTAAGCTTTCTTTAAGATGGACAATTTGACTTCACTCCATGGCCTAACAGAAACTGTCATTTAGCTATAAGATAGAGAGAAATATCTACAGGCAAGCTTTAGGAGCTGACAGAATGGTCAAATACTCCTGTCAAACACCGCGTACCGTGCGTCATCCTCATCACCTTTGCTATAGGCCACTTTCTGGAGGAAAGCCATGAGGTCTTAGAATAAATGGAAGGGGATGTGGAATCAAAAACAAAAAAAAACCCACCACACAACCAACCAACCCCAAAACCACTTTCATTCTGCTGACTTAGTCATTGCTCTCCAATGTTGTTCTGTTTTGATCTGCTTTTCCTAGCACAATCTTTTTTTCCTTGGGTTTTGGAGGATTTATTTGCAAGAAGTGATGGAGGTGTGGAGGTGTCTATTTGTAATATATGACAGTTTTCAAGATGGGTTTTTGATGTTTGTATTGATTAGTCAGTCTGTTACAAATTTCATCAAGTTACTTAGCTGGGTTTTATATGTTGCCTGCAGGAATTTCTGAAAGTTAAGGCACTCAGCTTAATCTTTAAGCCAAAGAAGCACAAGAAGGCAGGCTCTAAAGATTCAAACATTCCCAGTTTCCAGTGAACTGGGTCATTTGTTGAATCTACCCAGTAAATTAGGGCACATGGTTTCTGCACACATGCCATCCTTCAGCCATCAAGAGCTGTAAGGATGGTAACAGCATAAAAAAATACTTAGCGGAAGCAGGAGAAAAAGCTTATAGTTTGAAATACAATAGGATTAAGATACTCATTCTTGCTTGTTTTCAATATTAATTGGAGAAATTTCCTTTGTCTTCATGTTGGAAGAGTAAGATTCTCCATACACATCCACACAATGTTATTTGAAAACATATAAAGGCATATTATAGACAGCAGTATTTTGCTGACATAAAGCCAATTAAGGTACAGCTTATTTCCAAACATCATAATTCATTCATTGCTTAGGAGGTATAGGTATAATCATTTTACATGAACTCATACACATAATTGTCCAAGGATAGTATACATTATTTTTTGTTGAGAAAATAATGCCTGTGAAAGACTTTGAAATTTAGCAGTTTTGTCCAAATTATCTGTTGAATTTATAATACTGTAAGCATTAAGTAAGATAATGCAGAAAATTCTGGCTATGATGTTCATACCATACCAATCAAGAATGTTAATACAGTATGTACATAAATGTCTTGCTGGTTAAAGTGTAATAAAACAGGAACCCTAGTGTCAAACCATTTTATGCAAGCACCCTTTCTTTTGACTCATCACTATATAGTTTGTTAATGCTGCATAACCCTGCTTACACGGAATACACAGAGGTAAATGCATCAACAATCTGCCTTCAAAGAAAACATGATATCTACTATAGCAAGTATTGCACAGCTTTCACCCAGTTTTAAAAAAATATTTTCCAAACCATATGCAAATCAAGTCTACAGAAGTCAACACCTTAAACCTTGCATTTATCCCAGAAATTTAGTGCTGTCAAAGCCTGCATACAGCTATAGTACCTAAGTGAAGGAAAATAAAAGTTGAATACAGGATATTAATCATAGACCAGAACACAGCAAAAAAAAAAATCTACAATGAGATAGAAAAATCAGTACTTTTCTCCATAAATAAAATAGTTTCAAAGATCTAACATTTAAAACCTTCAGAGTGGTAAAACTGCCAACTGTCTACACAAACTAAGAAAAATAAAGTCAAACACAACCAATGTTTTATTTGTTTTCTTAAAATAAAGAATAAAATAATATGGAAACAAAACCCCCAAAACTTACTCATCATTTTGAAGACCAACATATCTTGGACTTGGAACCAGCATAACTCTAACATTTTCCAATTTTCCTTTCACGATGTGCATAAACTGATCAAGGTGGCTCGAAGGTGGTTTTGTGGTATACGTCAAAAAAGCATCATCAAAGTTAATACAAAGTGTTTGTGGCTGATAATGATTCCCAAATGCCAAGCGACCCTAAATCAAAGAGAAAACCCAACTACCCATTATGCACTGCTCTTTTATATTTATGTATATACTAAGATATAATAATGCAGTTTAACCAGCCATATGCAAATAAAGATTGTGGACAAAAATCCTGGCCATAATCTGTGCATTATCATCTTGCATATTAAACTCTCCATATTCTATCTCCTAGCATCTCAATAACAGTTTTCCCATTTTTTCTGGGATGAAACATCAATTTTTAAGGAATGTTTCTAAATATCCCTATCAAAAGACACAGGCAGGAAAAGAAAAATGAAGGAAAAAAACCCAAACTTCTCCCCAAAATCCAACACACCACACGTTGTACTACACTCATTACCTAAGCTTAATTACTTGGTGATATTCTTGAAATCCTTACAAGTCTAAGAGACAAGTATTTCCCAAAACAGAGAACATAACTACATTTCCATCAGCACCAGCAGTATTTGGGACTGTGTCAAGGGAGTGCTGGTGGTGTCATTTTAAAACTTTTTTGAAGCACAAAGGAGAACAAAAACTCAAAAAGAATGTCTAAGAAAAATGAATGGCAAGCCTCATTTTAAGCATATACTGCTAAATATTTTCATTATCAGGGTCTCACTTACCGTGCTCACATTGACTTTAATGACTGGAATAAGTGATCTCCACGAAGAAGAAGGATCTTGAGACTCTGTTTTTACTTTCACGCTATAGGGAAAAAAAAAAAGGCATTTATTATTTTGTCTTTTCTGCAGAAGAACTAACCAACCTCTTCTTCTAGGTGTCTTCAGTACCCAGCTCTCAGGGTACGCTCCTTCCCCCAGGAGTGTCTCCTGTAAGGGACCGGCTAGCAGACTACTGCAGCCTCCTCCAGAGCCTGGAGGAACAGCAGGAAGCATACGCAGCTACCCCTTGGGTGCTGGTATACTGACTTGACACAACTAGAAAACAAGCGTGCAATGTTTAACGCAGGGAAACAGTTAAAGAGATCTTCTGCAAAGGAACTTGGTCTGTTCTTAATATTCCTAAACTGATCCTTTTAGGATTTTGGTGTGGGATTTTTCATTTCCCAATGGCAGAAGTCCTTCCTCCACCTGTCAATAAGGGTGTAAGATGAAAACACAAAGAGGTTGGCTCGGAGGCCCAGCCTTTACCCAAACTCTGGACTGCTACAGCATCCTGAAGCTGCCCACTATATAATACGTACTGGCCCGGCCAGCAGCAGTGGAAGGACTCAAATCTCTTTAGATCTTCCCTGCTCCTGCCAGTAAATCAGTCTGCTGTGATTCTGCCCAAAGACAGGCTTATTATTGAATACAAGACTCCACTACACGTAAGCCACATAGAATTCCTTATAGACCTGAACCGTGTTGTCTGGGGTACCCCAAAAAGAGGAATAAAATAAGAAAAGAAGGTTTATGTAGCTATACAAAAGACAACTTGTGAAATCAGCTCAAGTTTAAAGCTCAAGAACCAGTAAGTCCTCCCAACACCATACATATCCTCACATTTTGTCTATTCAATGTCTCAAGCAACTATTACTTCTATTGAGTAATACCATTATTATTCTGCAAGCATAATCCTCTTCAACACATGCTCCCTTTCCACAGTGTGCTTCAAACAGATTTTTCAACCTGTCTCTGATCATTAAACAAGAAGCATTTGGTTTGTTTGGTTGTGTTTTTTAATTATTATGGTAGGAAGTCTGAGGAAAGGAAAAAGATTTAGATTGTCAGGCTTGTCAATGCAATTTCTCTCTCAGCTGTGCTTCAACCATTTGGCCTCCAGAGCATATGTTAACAAAACATTACCCAATTAGTTCAGCACTTTGCACAGCAAAGCATCAACAAAATAGCAAAATGAATAATAATTTACCTTTCAAGATTTGTATGTGTTCTCTGTCTCCCATTTACTTGTGCTTTTTCATCATCTTTCTTTGCTGGAATTATTGTGGGATCCAAGCCAAACAGTTCTTGAAGTTGCCCATAAAGCTCAGACCGGTTGTACACGTGAAATTCAAAGTCATTCACCATAATATATAGTCGTGTTTCTGCCTTTGGATCTAAACAAATAGTAGGAAAAGAGTTTCTAATTCTATTCCAACATTCCCTTGCAATATTTAGTTTTTCAAATATGCATATTTTGCAAAACAATCTACATGGTAGTGAACAGCTGCTGAAGTACATATTAAAAAGCAATAAAAAACTCCACAAAATAATTACACCATTCCAAGCAAATCAGTAAAATATCAGTACTTGAGACCAATCTCAAAAACTGAACGGTTTTCTAGCCAAGCTCTGTGGTACAGCAAGCCTTGAGTGGGAAAAAGCTCTCTCTTACAGAGAAACAGAAAACATTAATGCGCAGAACTAACAAGAAGTATACTCATTTTGGACAATCAGTCAATGTATTCACAAATTTAAAATTTTAACTGTAACATCAGCTTGACTCACTGATACTTAAAAACTAGTTTAACATCTGCTGATAGCACACAGAGCTGTGTGTGACATACTTTGAGATACTTTTGCCTTCGATAGTATGACCTAATTATGTAGTTAACGTGAGGGAAAAGCTCACACAATTCCCCCCTAATTACCCAGTTGAAAGATCCCCCGTTACACATTCACTCAAGGGACTTGAACTGCTCTAAAACCTGATCCGGTCTTTTTAAGTCAAACACACTTTAGGAAGCTGAAATATCAACAGTTACTACAGCAGTCCCCAATCTCTAACTCAAGGGGTACAAACTGAAGGCAACATTTCCCACAGACACTAGAAATTAAAAAGTCAGAGCGTACACCACTGCTGTCGTGGTCAGGGTCAAGAGAAGAAATGCAGCTACCCAAGAGCCAAAGTTTAGAGACACCTGCTTTATTAAATGCACTCTCTTTGCTAACAAACTCATCTGTCCCCTGATGTTACGCATCTATACAACCCTGTCCCAAACACAGCAATGCACCTTTTACCCTTCACACCTAAATTACCAGAAATTTCTGTATCATTATATATATATTAAAAAAAAGTAAGTCTCCAGAAAGAACTGCCATCACACTTTTCTCAAACAGGAGACAGAGAGAAGTTAATGAGCCCGTTTCAGTTCCTTCCTGTTTTCATAAAAGCACTATAAAATCTGCTTGTTGGTAATATTAACTTGCATCAGTACCATATAGGCAAAGGATGACATGGACAAAGATTGGAATACACAATTGTTCACTTGGGAGATCTCAGCATCATCAAGAACACAAATAAATGTAATTTTTCAATTCCTGGAGGCAAGCATTAGATTTCAGTAACTAAATGAAATAATATGTAGTAATTCATTTCTTTAAATGGGATTTAAAGAGACAACTATCTCTTTTTTCCTATTAACAAAAATAAGATTTGACCTCGGCATATCAATTTGGTTGCCTAAGACACTTTTGGAAAAGAAAAAAAAAGCAAGGAAAAAAGAGACAAGCACATCTGAATGTCATATAGTTAAATGATTCAAAGCAGCATATAGGTAGGTCATGTAAAACTAACTACCACATCGATAGCAAAATACTGAAGTTTTACCAACATTTGTTGGATTCAAGGTGACTAATGTAGCCAAGGTTTTGACATTAGTCTCCTACAGAGTTTAATCAAGATGTACCATTTATTCAAATGTTTGTATCACACCTACCCAAACAATTGAACATAAATACACCCACTACATAAAACTTAATGGGAACATGAAACAAGTCACTCCCAACAATAAAAAGTAGAGAAATGGTTCTCGAAACAGTATTCCCCCTTCAATAAGTGCCTCACAAACTACACCACATGGTTTTACAATATGAAAATTGATAAGCTGCTGTGGCACCTAAGCCAAGACATCTGGGTGTGCCCTATTCACAACACAATCCTCCAACTTCTGCTCCTAAAGCACTTTCATTTCTCAAGTATGTACAAAACCTACTCCCATGTCCCAGTCTGATTTAACTTAACACTCAAGGAGGAAAACAACCCACATACTTGACTTTTTCTATGAAGTTCTTTCATCAATGGTATGACATGCCTAATACAAACATAGTGCCGTGATGAAAAGCAGATTACACTTGATAGGTCAAACAGAGGAACTTTTGAAAAAACAAAGCAGAAAAAGCAACTTCATTATAAGTTATCAATAATCATTACCAAAACTTTTTGTAGCTCAAATCTTCTCTTACGCAAGGAACTGTGGTTAAGTCTTTATGCGAAGCATCCTTAAATTACAGTGCAACCCAAGTCTTACAGCAACATTTATTTTAGATTCCAGAGGGCAAGTAGACAATGCATTAATTTTGATAGGTTAGTTTTCATCTTCTTAGAACAATGGTAACAAAATAATTCTCTTCGCTTTAAAACAAACGTGAGAAAAATCAGAATGCAAAGCATTTTCATTTTTCCTTTTCCTCCTATAAAGGTTTAATAGTCATGCTTCTCTTCACCCATTACTGTAATCTACCCTGTGATCATAAACACATATTGACTACCAGAAGTTCAATAGGAAGAGTATACTGTAAAGCATTGTGCAAAGCACACACACCAGAGCATAGGAAACTGTTCTCTGAGTTTGGCCTCTTCTTCCTAATAACCTTCACTCTTCTCTGATAAACCTCAGACCACGTTCCTCACTCAGTTTTTCTTTCTTTGTGTATTCTCGTAAGACTTGCAAAGTCAGTGGATCTTAGCGGATCAGCAGCAACTGGCAGGCACTGCCACATCTTCAGCTCATCAGGAAGAAGGCTGAGAAGCCATGTGATTAGAAAGCAGCTGGCAGGGAAAAACATTCCCAATAACACATGAACATATTCCACGGGCACGTGGAACAACACTGGATTTTTCTTACTGGAGTAACAACCTGGAAGCTGAAGTTATATTTTCCTAGGAAAACAAGTAATTATTTAAGAGAGTATTTTATTCACGCTACTTTGTTGTTAGACCTATACACCTCTGACCTCCTTGATTACTTTGATTATTTGTCCACTAACTATGCAGTCTTAAATGCCAGCAGAAAAGGTTAAAGCCTTGCAATACTGCCAAGCAAAAATACCACCATAAAAGACAGGCACAATTGTCTTAATGTAATAAAGTTAAATTCATTTTTTTTCATTCTGTGAGCCACTAGAGAAATATGATTTAACTAGCAGATAAAGAAAATTCTGTGAAAACCTGTTGGACAATAACCTGTGGTTGGAAAAATCTAATTAACTCTAAGACTAGGTTTCACTTTTTGAATTATTCTTATGGTATAAAGAACTTGAATTGTGTCCTATCAGCTCAGAGGCTTAGTAATGCCTCAGTAAAAAGAAGTGAGCAACCCTTCCTAATGCATATCACTAGATTGAACAGTGTCTCTTATTTACCTGCATAATGTGTACGCAGTACTCCTACCTCTGTCGAGTTGGTACTGAAAGCAACAGCTGTACAAGTTTGCTGACAAGTCTAAGAGGCTTCACACCATCAGAGGCCACTTTTGAAAGGGGAGATGGGAAAACAAAGCCCTCCAAAGTTCAACGACCCTCTCAATTAGTGCCTTCCTCAACTGCAGACAGTTGCCATTTCTGGACCTCCTTGAAATAGCAATGGAGCTGTGAAGCTTCAGAAGTTGAGAGAGGCAGGACCTGAGACTCATTCAGCCAGATTCTAATCCTATAAACGACTAAGCACACATTACAAGGCTACTTATGTTTTCTCAGTGTTTTCCGCAGCTACAACTAATCTCTTGCATCCTGTGTTAATTGTCCTTCTTCAGCCACAGATAAAGAAAAAAATAAACTAATTTTTCACACTTCTTACTTCTATGACCACAGATGTACTCAAGACACAGGGTTATCAAATATTAAAGAGCATTCCCTACTGTAACACTTTTGCTAAAATACTGACAGCACAACACTAAAACTTGAAAATTAAAATCACTTCCAGAACATAAGTCTCTATTTATCATAGTTATGAACTTCAATACAGGGTCTGTTATGGTTAGACTACAGCTAGTGAAGGCTACTACTAAGGTTAATGGTTTGTCTTAAGAAGGGTTCAAGTGAATTCTGCATTTATTTCTTTGTATTGTTGTAGTTTACTAACACAGATCAGCCCGGTAAAAGAACCCATACCTTCTGATGATTCCATGTACTTCAGGCACATATTAACAAATCAATTACATGCATCCAAATGTGCAAAAGAAGCATTTTTCTGTAGGCTATCTGTAAACTTCATTTAAACTTTGAAACCTTTTTGGGAAACCTACCATGCTGTTTCTGCTTAGGGTTGTACATCTTCCACCAGCGAAATATGATAAATCCATCTTGAATTCTAAATCAAATAAATTAGATCAAACAGAAGTTGAGTGATAATCCTAACTCCTATGTGCAGTTGCATGACATCTTGCCTTATGCAGTGCAGAGTTCTGCAGTGGCAGTAGCGTACAAGCAACATGAAAGCACAAAACATTTCAGCATAAAGCATACAGGATAATACTATACACTTACTGCATTAGCTGAAACTTCTATAAAATCCCCTATCCATTGCCTTCTCAGAGCTTTCCAAATTACCAAGAATCAAATTTAGAATCAATGATAAGAATCAAAATTACCAACTATTTGCTAGTGTGCAGTTCATGAAACAAATTATTCTCAATGCCAATAAATAAATGCAAACTACTCGGCCAAAATGTATCTTCCAGACTTAAGAGCAGTAGCATGAAGGTGTGAAAGACACCAAAAACTAAAGTGTTTTCTTTTACAATTATTAAGGACAACTAGAATCTTACCCAGTTCTCACTTTCAATTGACAATGCTCGAACAGCAAATAACCTAACACCACAAGTATCTAAGAATGTCTGAATACTACCATCAGAAGAGTCATTTTATTTTTAACATTTATAAATACATTTATTGCTCATTTGTAAGATGGTATTTTGATATATGTTATTTAGACATATACATTTACTGTATTTGAAATTGCTATTTAGAAGAGTGACTCCCTTGGAAATCTGTACCTGATAGACATGTCTTCTGTGATGAAATAGATTTCACGAACCATGACTTTTCCAGACAGCACAGAGAATGAAAAGGAACCTAGTGCGAGAGAAAGTGTTTATCGGACATTAGCCTCAAGTTGTTGATGCTTTATTTTCTGAACAGGAAAATATAATTAGTATTAAATTATCCAAAATGTGTTTACTGGGCTTCTCAAGTTTTCCCTTTGAAAACACACTGACTTTCAGAGGAGAAGGGTAGTCAGAGATTCAAAACATACAAGACAAAAAGTACACAACTGTAAAAGGTGCTGGGTTTGGCACCACCCACAAATACAACCAACCCCCTGAGACATGCTAGTCACTCAGGAACATTCAGGTGCCTTGCGAAGCATGTGAAAAAGAGTTGGGAAAGCTATTCTGAACGTTTGCAAGTATCAAGCTATTGTATGCTAGACTGTATTTAGAGAAATAAAGATTCCTGACAACGTAATTTTTTCAAATGGCTATGAAGTTTTCAGTCCAATTATTATGACAAATTGTGTTTACAGCAGGAAGGATTAATAAGCATGAAAAGACCAGCAGGTAATGCAATAGCCCCTATTTTTCCTAAGGCTTTTCACCTCACCCACAGAAAGTTAAATAAACCCTGATTTGTTTTTTTTTTAAAAATAATCAACTTCAATCGATTGAAGTCAAGCTGTAAATCACGGGATTTAATTAATGTTACATTCTTCCTACTGATTAAGTTTAAAAAGAACACCATATATTTGGCAAGCTGTATCTAGCTGTCTTTACTTAATAGCAGTTTCACAGAGAAATTTTAATAAAAGCCCACAGATGAAGCTTAGCAGCCAATAACTATTTCATCTATATTGCTGTTCAAAAAGTTGGATTTCAGTTCTCAAATTCTTGAGGACATCAGCAAATTATTGTAGGGGTCTCTTTGGCAGGTGGGCATGGGTAGGTTGGGTTTTGTTTGGGGTTTTTTTTGTTTGTTTTTTTTAAGTTTTCACTACATTTATGATCAATAGTTGCAGAAAAAGTCCAGAATTAAAGTCACTGCCATTCTGGGAAGCAGACAAAGGAAGGCATGGAAGGATAATGAAAGAAAATTAAAAGTGCAGTCAGAGTGCGGTTGTGGGATACAGCCCTCTGTGACTCAGCATCAGATATTTTTGTAATGTGGGTGAGTGCCCAAGTGATTTGTACTGACCTGTTTTATTAAAAATTGTTTTAAAATATTAAAAAAAAGTTAATGGATTTTGATACAAACGTTCTAGACAGTATAAATTCTACATATTACAGTCCCAGTATGAATTAACATGATCAGTTGTTCTGACAGCTTATTTAGAAAGCAAGGACACTGCTGTAACAGGGAGTTGAGGCTTGAGACTCCACTGCGCCCCTCTGAGCCCACTCCAGCGTTCACTACCCACACTACAGATGCCATATAATCCACCCCAAAGGTGCAGGAAGTGGGAAGCTGCACCCCTTAACAACAAATCATGAGGCAAATTCAGAAGCAGCTCAGGCAGGTTCCATGGGGGACTGAGGTCAATCTTCTCCTTTAATATAAAATAATGAACAAGGGGGTATTTTCCTACCTACACCAAGAATCCTCCCCTAAAGCATGATATTGAACTTTTTATCTTCTTAAATTAAACCCATGCTGATCATTTTCAAATTACTCTAACAAAAGGAACACTCTGATCTTACTTAGAGTTTTTAGCAAATTGAGGTATAATAAAAAGCAGTAGATAAACAGTGGCATTACAGTAATTACTTACCAATATGGATGTAGCCATGTTTATACAATCTGTTAAGAACTAATGTTAAAATGAGTCCAATGTTCCGGGAATTATAGTAAGTTAAGTAGATAATCCATCCACAAGACAATATTGTCGCTGTTGAAAGATTAAAATGAATTAAAATATTTTTTAAGTATGCCAACCTAGATAAAAGCCTTACCTATTAAGACTATAAAGCACAAGAATAATCCTCCTACTCTCCAAAAAATTTTGAAACTGATGGGACATTTTAATGGGTGTTTTCAGAGATGGTGTGAGAAGGGTATAAAGAGATGGGGAGAAAAAAGAAGGCGAAATGGAAAGTTCAGAAAAGTATAAATTCTTCACCACTCTTCCAATCCCCAATACGAAAAAAACCCTAAACATCCTCCTAAGGACCTCCAAAAGGCAACACACAGTTCATTGCATCCCTTATCGTCCAGGAAGTTAAATTTCATAGATCAAATCATAACATCCATTATCCCACACAGTCATTTATTTCAAAACAACCTAAAAAAACCTACCACAACAAAAGTCATACTACATTCCTTCTCCATACCATGAACTGTAACTTAAACTTCTAATCTTTCAGATCTTAGCACAGGAAGCAACATTATCATATCTGAAACCATTTCCTAAGTTGCCGTATCTTGAAAGAAATATACCAGTCCTTGGGTCAGCAGAAATCTGTCGACAGTTCAAGCATGGAATTTCATAGGGAGGAAAAGGAAGTACCAATCCAATACGAAACGTGAAAAAAAAATTAGGTCTGCTAATCCCCAAAGTAATTTTTACTTTAGTTGATTAGGAGCTAGTAACCTATTTCTAACTACAAGGTTCTCAAAGCTTCCAGAAGGACAAACCTAAAGGAATAGGACTGCCAGGGAATGGACTAGTTCTAACTCACTTTACTGTTAATTACCATACTGTTTCATCCAAAGCAATTTTTGTATTTGAGGTATCTTTACTCATTAAACTAACTGAACTTGTAAAAGAAGTTTTTCATTTATGTATACACTTCATACTCAAAAACTGAGATTAATTGTGCCTTTTATGGGAAAGCTGAGGTGCAGAAAGGCATATAGGTATGACACCCTCACTCTGCAGAGTTCAGATGATTACTCAAAGGAGGAAAAAAATCCCACAAAAATATTACAAAAGCAACCCGTCCTTTTCTGCCCCTTAGTTTTTTTTGCAGTGGGATGCGCCACTGCTTTGTAAAAATGCCTATGCTTTGTTGAAGGATGAGGAGAAGGCAGAAGAGAAGGACTTGCATGACTGGGAAGTGGATCCTGTACGGCCAAAATTCAAGTAGATCACACACTCAGCAGGTAATTTGTTTGACATGCAAAACAAATCAGATCTGTGTGGGTGATTACACAGGAACAAGGCAGGGAGGGTTAAAGCTGCACCCCAGGAAATAAACTGCTCTTTGCATTCAGTGAAGGCACGCTCCAAGGACAGTGCTCGCCTCCTGTCACTTTCAGATGAGTGAGCTACACTGCTGGTCCTCTATTAGTGTAGGGAGAAAGGCGGAATGACTCACACTCAAAGGGTCTCATTCCAGTAATAAAACTTAATTTGATATTAAAGTTCAACTAGACACTTATCTTCTAGATACCTAAAGCCAAGAAGGTACCTTCTTAAGGTAACATATACTGAGCAAAGAAAAAAATCAGCAAACTAGTATACTTTCCATGGACTACGGTCCTAATCCATTGCCTTTACCACTAGTCTCATCTCTGTCACAAATTGTAGCCTCTTTTTTCCCCTCACCAAATTTAGTCTCCACTGTAAGTGACAGATCCCAAAACTGTGTTCATCTCATTATTATAGTCTTGATTTTAAAAGCCTCTTCACTGAAACTACATTTTAGAAATCACATTTGGAAAAGTTTTACTGCACATGATTTTTAGAAATTATTCTAGAACTGAGCAACAGCTCTTTGAGGAGCATGCTCATTTATAGAATTCATCACCTCTTCTACTGGGCTCAATAGTTAGCTGGTTCAGGATTCAGGAGAAGAAACCATTGTCATCTTTTCTTGTTCTAACAGGATGACATAGGTCAGCAAGCAAAGGAGGAATGGCTGGTTGAAGCTGGGTCAGTTAATAAATATTACTTTAATATGTTTCTATCCAAACCTCATAATAACAGGAGGCTACCCAGCTTTTTCTGGTTTTTGTCTAATTGTTTTCTAGAATACAAGGTGGTTTCTTATAATCAAAGAGATCAGCAGCTCCCCTAAACTGCATAATTGTATATAGGTCATTCTGCCTGTAGAAAAAGGGGATGGACTATATTATTTCTTGAAGTTCTACCCACCCTTCTGTGAAACAGAAATTTTTAAGTTTAATATATTCAAAGCAAATAAGAAAACTAAGCAAAGCTTTTGGTTTAAGTTACAGCTGTTACACAGAATTGTTTACATCCGACATACTTTCCAAGTAGAATTACTAATAGTTTGCTCTAAGAATCCAGTGCAGAGAGGGAAAACCAGAAAAAGATAATTCTGTAGGCTGAAATTTGATACTTCTATTCTTTGGTGAAAGACCTGAACATCTCTAAGTCTCAAGTAAAAGCTTCTGGAGACAAATTTTTCAAATCTGTTCCACATTTTACCATGAGCAACTGTCAGCATGGTGACTTGCCTTACTTTCATCTTGATTACACTTTGAATTTTATGTTGAGTACAAACATTTCATGTCACCATATTAAAAGTGAAATAAACAATATTTTGAAGGCACCCGCAGCTAATTTGCCTATATCATTTTCATTCAGTTTGGTCTACTGAAAAAAATAATTCCAGTATGTCAACAGACAACACACATGATTTAACTTCCCAGAAATCAAAAAATAAAAGTTATTTTTCCTGTGCTGCCCCTCACACCAGGTTTAAGAATCAAGGCTGAAAAGCAGGTATTATCTACCTTTGGAGAAAGTCTGAATTCATCACACACTTCTATCACTCTCATCTGGACCTGAACACAACTTAATTTTTATTTTGCTCTCCCTGACCCACCAGTTCATAGATTCAGAAAATAAAAGTACCTACAGAAAATATAAATAGCACTAATGTTAAAAAACCAGCATACCTAGATCAGGCACATTTACAAAAACAGCCCATAACGGAGTATGAAATGGCTTATTGTGGCACACAAGTTAGTCTAGAAGTTATGTCATTTAAAAAAAGTTTTATATCACTATTCATATTAAATAGCAGATATGTACATATTGGTATAACAAACTTATTGTATCTGCCTGTCACATGCTATCATGCTAATCCTTTGTTATGGTATTACAATTAATCACCAGCTTACTCTGGTGTTAGAAAAAAATTATTTCACGGAGAAAAGGTCTGTAAATTCTTATTTTGTAGAGTAGCAGTTGTAGAGCATTGTCCTTTGCACATTGGACATCTCTCAAATGTTGTAGCACAATTAGTATTGGAAACAGTTCCAAATGTCTTCTTTCTGAATTACTTAAGTAGCATTGCCATATCTCACTAAACAGCTGTATGACAAATAAAAATCTATTTCCAATGTTTTGATGTAATTTCATAAGAAATTTGATATTGATATGTCAGCATTTAGAGAAGCATTTAAAAGTACGCACAAAAAACCCCCATTTAACCAAAACAGAATAGATTCACCTTACCTACTAACAGCCAAACAACATTGGAGTCATGTTCTGTCAGGAAGTCTTCCAACTGCGTGATACTTGGGACAAAACTATCATTTTTTCTTTGATCCATTGCTAAACTGTTTTTGCACCAGCACCTATAGAACTGAAGGTAAAAAAAAAAAAATTAGTAACAAGCACAGTACGGTTTGGAGAAAATTGAGTATGTGCCATGTTAAATAATCTCTAATAGTCTGTTTCACACAAATATGAATTTACTTGTTTTATTCCTTCAATAACATCTTCCTGATTCTCAGCTACCCTTTCTTCTACTCTAGAGCTCCACACATCTTTGCTGAAACAGAGTTTCCAGGCACATGCCTCCCTAAAACAGATTACAGATCAAGAGAATGCTAGAATATGCTCTCAAAATTTAGTACCCTGCCTTATACAGCATATGTAACTGTTGTACCATAGCAGTAAGTCAAAAGGTAACTGAACATACAAGTAGAAGGCTTAATAGAGACTCATTTTTAACATTCAAAAAGGGAGTATGAGGCTATACAAGACTGGAACCCCTGCGGAAGGAGAGGCCGAAGCAGACACTTTCAGGAGCTATGGAAAATTCCCATAACCTCGTAATCCACTGCATCATCATAGTGTTTCCATTCCAGAGAGCAGAAGACCAGTCCTTCTGATCTTACACACTTATTCACACCACCCATAAATCAACTTGCAACTGGGTTATATTAATTAAATGTGATTATCAGGGAGTAGCTCAACTCAGTAACATCTGTAATTACACAGCAGTATTTTACTTGCATTAGTTTCATTTGAAGTCTTCTCCCTTGGACATTATCTGTCAAGCCTAGTTACTAGAAAATAAGCATTAATTCTGCTTTTTTTTTTTTTTTAAACACCTTCCAGCTCCTGTCAGTCTGCCAGCATTCAACCCTCAGAAAAAAATGGAGACCTCATAAAGAAAGGAAATAAAGTCCACTCAATGCTCTTCATCAAAAGCTCTAGAACATAAATTTAAGTAACATTGGTAAGAGCTTAGTTTTTGAGCAGCATAACATCTTTGGAATAGTCAGTATTTAGAAGTGTTCACAATAAAACTAATAATTGATCCATTTTTTCCTGTAATATCCGTAGTATCTCTCACTACTATAACTTGAAAACAAAATGTAGAAGTTAAAAAAAAAAAGACAACCTGCCTTTAATGCACTTGTTTCTCCCCTACATTTGGGTAAAGTACCTTGAACTAAGAGCCTATGTTTTAAACTAAAATACAAGCAGAGTCCCAAGAATAAGTGCTAACAATCTGGTCACTACTACTTCTGTAAGAAAGTATAGAACAGGGAGGAAAGAACATGAAAGTAATAAACAGAAACAACCAACAACACCCACCACCAAAAGACCAGACATTGCTTCCAGCAGTGATGATAAAGAAGGTCCTAACACAGCTCCCATACAAAGTGGAGCGGTTGTTATAGAGGGGACATTACAATGGCAAGTTAAATCACATAATGGCATTGTGATTTGCTTTAAGACAATCACAGTACCTTAATAAAAAACCCACATGTCAACTTGTGTTATGAAGCAGATGATGCCCCTGCAGGCAGCCTCTAGGAGCCTTTAACCCGTGAGTGACAGGGTAACTGAAGAAACCAAAATCAACACTTTCAGCATAAAGGAAGAACTAACTTGTTTTTTCCCTTTCTAACTAAGGGACAACAGGGTCACTCTTTTGTGATCAAGACCACCATGGAAGTGCTGTCAGTTGGTGAGGACAGCCCATCACCTTAAACACCACCACTATTTAATCCCTCAAGAAAGCAACCTGTGGCTTTTTCCTAAGAAACTACCACCCAATGTGACATGATACTGAAGCAGGACATGAAATATCCTTATGCTCTTAATAGGACTGTGGCAAGACAACTCAGAGACTGCAAGTCATGGGATCCTGACAGTTACTTTAAATAAAGACCATGTTCGTCATTTTTTGTCATCACTATTCATAACTGTAAATTAGATATCTTCATAAATTTTCCAGAATATGTTTGCTATTCACATGTAAATAAACATAGGAATGCCCCATCAGTCATCACGTGTCAATACATCTTTTTGGAGCTCCACAGCTGATCCTTTAACACCCTGCCCCACTGATGGGCACTCTTCACCCTTGATTCAGTCACCTGAGGAAGAGGATGATGGCAATGAAAGTGTAAGCACCCAGTAACAGGCAGCAGCAACACCTGCACTGGATGTGGGCTCTCAGTACATGTCTCAGAGGAAGATTACGAAGCAATTTTAGCCAAATGAATTAGTGTATAGAAAGGGGATTCACACAGAGACTTTAGTAGTAGTACACACTTTACAGTGTGCTTGTGCATTTATACGGCACGGAGGATGGAGAAGCAGGATCTGGATCATGATTGTTAAGAGATGTAATCTTTTCAGGAAAGATATTAGCTACTTTCAGTAACCAGTATTTCCTCATGTTGACAGTCCTGTACCTATCTGCCTTCATCTTCCTTCCATGCCCTGCATACAGTACCCATACATTTAAATCATGCATACCTCTCAGCTGCTTTCACTCATCCACCCTCCATTACATTTACTCCTATGGGCAAAATCTGCAATCAGACAAAACGTTAACTGTTGCACTCTTCAGGAACACTGACCCATAGATTGATGAGCCTGAAATTTACCTTCATACTGCTACTCTGTTCTTCTGAACTAACAGTAGGCTTCGCAAATCTTATGAAACAACTCTTTGAAGGGTAAGATCTAAATCTGTGTGGGAAAACTGACTCTGACCAACCCTGCTAGTACAAGAAAGAAAACACAAATAGGAAGACAAACCCAGAACTTCACATGTACCGCTCTGCATTTATTTGTAGTATTTTCTCAAGGTCTCTCTACTGTTTTGTGATACTGAGCTCAATTAACGTGCCAGAACATAGTCCAAAAACGTAACAAGTGTTTTGGTTTATTTGCCTTCCCCT
This sequence comes from Aramus guarauna, assembly GCA_013400195.1. NCBI lineage: Eukaryota > Metazoa > Chordata > Aves > Gruiformes > Aramidae > Aramus > Aramus guarauna. The sequence goes on along the minus strand of VXBL01004075.1, from coordinate 1,865,386 downwards.
GCCTTTTTTTTTTTTTTCTTAAGCACATCTTTACTATTCAGTATGTCATTTGGGCCTCTCATTGACCATATACCATGTTACTACTTACAAAATGTATTAGCTTTCTCCTGAGAGGAAGCAGGAGAAGAGAAGGATTCTGTGGCAAGAAGTGACAGAATCCCAATACTTTTAATTATCTTCACATCAGTCCTTTAAGGCATTATGTAGTCATCTTTGCGCAAATGAGATACCTGAAACAAGGAAAGATAAAGGCCAAATCCTTTATTTAAGATGCCCAAACTGAAATACTTGGGGCCTGCTTTTCAGGTTGCCCATGTTTAGAGGATTTAGTGTGTTTAAAGCAGACAGTGGACTGGCTTGAAGATGTGAGGGTTCAATATTGGTGTACATTTGCTCCTGGTCAGACAGGCTTTCTTTATAGCAGAAACACACACTTAAACACTTAAAAAATTATTTTTAATTACTTGTGTCAGGTATTAATCCATTTTTCTCAGTGCTAAGAAGATGTGAGTGATGTTATAACCCTGGAGGGATGCACTTCATTTCCAGTCCACTTCCAGTATTCCACACTTGATTCAATTTTTACAGCAACTACTCTATCTCTAAAACACCAAATACTCAAAAGCAGCTGCTTCAAATCTTTACAAACACATTTCAATCACATCAAATAGGTAAACTAGTTTTAACCTCAGCCTGACACATTAACGCTTAACACACAGAGAACAAAGCTCTGCTTGAACAAAGTCATTAAAAATTTACAGAAAGCATGCATATGTGAAAGAGCTGACAAAAAAAAGCCACAACAGAAGCCCAGTCACCAGGCTCTTGGTCACTAGAGTACAGATGCTTGGCAGAGACGGCTGCAGCCTGGCGAGCAACAACCCACCTGTAAAAGGTCTGTCCTGTACCTATAGCTGAGGATGAAGGCAACAGATATTTTTATTCAGTGCCCAAGAGCATTAGGGTAATACGGGTCTTGGGCTGCACAAGAAAAGGAGTAAGAGAAAGAAATGTCTGTTTATCACATCCTTTGTAACAAACTTTTTCTGGCGAACCTTGTAGAAACAGCTGTATAAAACTGGTATCCAAAGGTGAGGGAAAACTAGCTTTTCATGATATTGAGAAGAAACCCTTTTATACTGTTATGAAGCATGTAGGGAAATAATTTGACAATGCCAATCCCTTATTACTACTAGAATTCATGGGGGGAATAAACCAATAATTCAAATTTGTCAGACATATTCCTCAGCTCTTCACAGAAATAGAAATCAAGTGCTTACTGAATATACGTTAATTGCTGTTATTAGAGGTTAACTACCATTCTGAAGATACTCAACTCCCAACTTCCACAGCAATTACAAGACAGTGGAGTCACAATTACACCCAAAATGACATATTAAACAACAGGAGGTAAATCCCTCTAGTCTAAATAAATGAACGTAGATAATATGCTCGGATGCCTCCCATCTCCAGTAAAGGAGTCATACCCACAGCAGTTCCTTAGAGAAAAAGAAAGAAATGGCATTTTTGCACCCTACCCACTCCACCACTTTCTTTCAAGGGGTCTCCATAAACAGCTGCTATGAAATCAGAGCTTTAGATATTTAAATTACATTAGAAAGGAGTCTCACAAATGTAAACACAACTCAACGGAATTTTCCTCTGAAGGTATCGGGACATTGTCAGCACCCAGACACACATCAGGCACATTTCACAAAACAAAAAGCTGCCAACCTTGGCATCTTTCCCAAAATACTCCAACTAGGTCCAAAGATTTCAAACCCATCCCAGCACAGCTTAGGAAACTCAGCTATTCTTTAATCAACAAGCAAGGGAAAGAGGAAGGAAGAGAAGGAAAGTTGTTCTCAAAAAAAACCATATACACAAAAAATAAGATGAGTGACAGCACTCACACAACAATTCTGCCATCTGACAGGTTGCATTGGCTTTGTACCTTATACCCAATTAAAGATTAGCAGGTCTTTTCTTAAGAAAAGGACTAAGATTCAGGCCTATTTTCTTCCCTCTCCACTAGTGCTTGAAGTAACAATAGCAGTAAACTGTAAATAAACTAAACTACTGCTTTAATTATACTAATGAAATCTTGATACAACTTCTAGCAGAAACAACTGAACTGAAAACAGAGCACAGAAGAGAGTCACACCTAGTTAAACCAGTGTATGGAGAGCCTTAGTTAAACATAATTTGCACTACAGTAGCCTCCATTTGTAAATAACATGTTTACTTAAAAATTAAGTCAAAATTAAAGTATAATCAAAGGTATTGTAAGATATAAGATTAAACAAAAAAAAATTCTTACAGTAGCCTACCTGATGAGATTTATTTTACCTAATAAATAGAAACCACCAAAGAAGCAGCTACAGTAAAAAAAAAATATTTAGCACCCTTCTGAGAGCAGCAAGAAAAAAAAAAAACAGAAGAAAAAAGTCTAGTATCTACTGATTCCATGTCCAAAACAGTAGAACTGATATATTTTTATTTATTTATAGTAGTACAGCATATGAGTGTTAATACAGAAGAAATTAAAGACAAACTCCTGCTATGGCAACCAACATACAGTACTCCTTGCATCACTCATTCACTAGCTTAGGAATGCCTAACTGAACTTTAGATGATTTGTCATTTAGTTTTAATTTTTTAAAAATAAAAATATATTGTTTAACCTTGCCTCTCAGACTTGTTCAGGGGAGACGGCTGTTTTCTTGCTTACATTGACAGCTTTTGATGCTGCAGAAGAAAAAAAAAAAGGACAAAACCAAGAAAAGTCTAACAGAACCTAAAGGCTCATAACAGTAGAAATAAATAAGAACTTCCTTTATGCACTGTCCTCTATTTAGAAAGAAAAAAATTCTGCCATAAATCAAACTAAAAATCAGTCTCGTGACTACATACACCATCATCCTGAAGTGAACTACATATAGGTGTATGTCTTCATTAATATCTGTCCCAGTTTACAGTCAACCCAAAGATTTTCACACAGCAACAAGTGTTATAACAAGTTATACAACAAGATAAGAAGTTACTAGGAGAAGGCAGCATATCTCAACACCACTGTAAACACAGTATAACTCCGCACGCTGCTAACGAAGAGCGGTAAACTCTTGCCTATTTCCCACAGGATAAAATTATGCAAAAAGACAATTACCAAAGAGCAGCTGATGTACTTTTCATATGCCAAAGCCTTCTAACAGCATACCCAAAAGGGGTGAGTTACTTCAGCATGCCACACACGAGCTGTCCCTAAAGAAGTCCCAGACGAGCGTGTACCTCCACCCAATCAACTCAAAATGATTCACCAAGAGCAAAATCCATTCACGCATTAACCTGTTCATGAACACTGTCGAATTGTGCAAATTCAGGCCATGATCATAAAAACATCATTTTAGATCCAACTGCCTAATTGGACCTTAAATACTGTTTTCACCAATGACTGTTTGAACAACCTATTAACATACTTTTACAAACAAGAGGACTACTCCTCCCTACACTCCATTTTTTCTTCTCAGTTTCCAAAAACTTCTGGCCTGTTTATCTGGTCATTAAGTTTTACACATAAAAAAACAAACCTGCACTGCTACAATAAAAAAAAGCCAGAAAAGTAGCATTAACTAATTAAATTACACAACAGAAGAACTCCCATGGCAACAAATCATGCTCTTTTTCATACTAAGCCTGATAAATATATATATATATATAGATACATCTGTTATAGTAAACTATCAACTTGGGAAGTCTTGACAAAGTTTAGTGAAGGTTGCTGTGGAGATGGGTCTTAAGATGGGAAACAAATCCAGACATAGATTATGACTGGCATATTATCTATATGTTAATCTTTAAACTACATCTCCACCATATTAACATGTTAAAGCATGTTCTATTTACAAATTACATCCGATTTTTTTATTAACACAGTGAAGTGCAAGCACCTTATCATCACAGCTTTAGACGCATCAAAAAGCAGGTGCGTTTTGCGGTAAATCAGCAGGAAGGGTGTATGTGTGCGTTAAAGCCTTTAAGGACCGCAGGCACCGGCAGAAATCGCCTTTCACCGGCCAGGGAAAGGAAGAACGAAACTTTCCTCGCAGGCCAGACAAAACGGGAAGCACCTGAACTCCTGTCCTCTGACCTTACACTCTCTCTGCACGGCGTTAACCTACAAAACACAGACGCAAAGGGAAAACAGGAACCCGTGAAACCGGAGGGGCTTCCTCTAGCACCGCTTCCACGGAAAGCGGACGGAGGAAGGGGGCACGCCGGTACCGGTTGGGCGGACGAGCCAGCACGCCAATACGGCCTCCCCCTCAGCACCGGCGGCGCGTAGGAGGCTCGGAGCGGCCCCCGGCCCCTTCCCCGGCACGGCGGAGGCCCGCGCTGGCCCCAGCACGCTGCCGGCGCCCGGCTCCTCCCGGGGCAGGGGCGGCTGGCGCCCCTCAAACCCTCCCCGCGCGCGGGCGGGCGGCTTTTCCCTCACGGAGGCCGCCGGCGACGCGGCCTGACAGGCCCAGAGACAGCGGCGGGGCGGACTCCTCCGCACCAGCCTCCGCCCCGCCTTCGACCCGCGGCGGCTCCACACCGGGCCGGACCCGGTGGGAACGGGAACAGGCCCTCGCCCGGCGTCCCCCGCACTTACGCCATCGCCCTCCGCGGCGGCTTCACCACAGACCCGGAAGCGGCGGCGGCCGGGGCTCTCCCGCACCTCACGGCGAAGGCCGGGCCGCCCCGCCCACAGCGCCGGCAGCCCGCAGCGCCGCCGGAGCCAACCGCGAGGCGCCGCCGGGCCGNGTGCGCCGCGCATGCGCGAGCAGAGGCGCAGCTGGCGGTGCCCGGCTGCCAGATGTGTGCGGTGGGTTTGGCCGCTGATGAACACAGCCCGTCAGTTTTAGTCTCTGTGATGGCTCCTGCAACAGCCGCAGTTGTCGCAACCGCGTTTGAAGTGCCCCGTAAGCAGAAGCAAAGCCCTTCGCTGCCCCGGGCTCCCGTTCAGCCTCCCGTCACCGAGCACAGGCTGCCGGCCCGTCACCCCGCAGCACGTACCGCTTGCCCATTTGCTCGCAGTTGGATGTTTCCTACTTGGGAGGCAGCGAGGTGTTCTGTTTACCGAGTCGCTGGGTCATTCTCTGTCCTGGCTGTTCGTTATTCTGTCCGTTCACTCCCTCCAAAGCAGGTGGACAAAACTCGCCCCCCAAAAGACAGATAAAAAGTGAATTGACAGACGTTTTTGAACACATGCATGGCTGTGACGGGACTGTCAGAGGTAGTAAAACATGATAAACACATCGATTTCTTCATAGTCACCCAGGCATGCATCCTACAGACTTTAGTAGCGTATCAGAGGAAATGGAAACTGAGTGTGCGCGCGCGTGTGTGCACCTCTTTCCTTGTGGTACTTGCAGGCTCTCACGATGGGCTGAGCTCTTGTGTTCCAGCACGCCGTATCTCCCTGGGCTCAGCCAGCAGCAGGGTGAGGGGTACGTAGCCTTGGGCACCTAGATTAGAAGGCTGGTTTTACTGCTTCGTACCTGCAAAATAAATCCTTTGGAGAGGAAACAGATCTTGCTAAGCCAGGATCCTGCTCTCACTGGCCGGACAGTGAGACCTGTGTATGGGCTGCATGGATTCACTTGATCCAAAGTAAAACTGAGCCCGGCTGAGCAGAGAGCTTGTGGCCCCTCTACAAGCCATGTGGTTTTGCCCCCCTGCCCCGTGTTGATTCAAGCACAGTGCAGTCTTGCACTGTCTGTTCCCTGCAGAGCTAGCCTTCAACCGGACTGGCAAACAGCGAGCTGATCCCGCGAGCTGCACGAGGGCACGGATGCCCCTGGGTGCCTGTTGAGAGCCCTTAACCTGGCGCAGAAAGGCACCAGCGGGGTTATCCCGCAAGCACTGCAAAACAGAGGCGAACCCTCGTCCTGGCTGCACCCCGGTGTCCTGAGTGGTGTGGCTGGGCAGTGCCGTGCTCAGAACAGCTTCAGGCATCCTCCACCCAGCAGATGAACTACCATCAAAGAAAGTGTTATCTAACAAGGTTTATCCTTCGTGGGTTTTCAATACATTCTCATCATACTAAGCATGGTAAAAAAAATATTATTTAAATACTTCTGGTTTTCATAGTGAAGCCCCCCTTTCCACCTCATTCCCCGCTGTTGCTAAAGCCGTGCACTCCAGCGATGCTCTGACCTGCTGCACCGAGAAGATGGATGCTCAAGGTCTCGGGAGGCTCTTCCAAATGTTTTTATCCACATGGTGCCTGAAGGCTTTAATGAGGACCATGCAGCTAAGTCACGTGAAGAAATTTTAGCTCAAAGCTAGCACTGCGGCTTGGGGAAGGTGGGCCTTTGCCTGGTGGAAGAGATGAAAAGAACAGCTTTAATGCTGATACAGGCCTGGCTTGAAAATTGACATATGGAGTTAACACAAAGAAAAATATTTACCCCTCTGCTACTTTGAACCTATTTGTTTCACAAAGGACACTAATATTTACCTTCTCTGTAAAATAAACCTGCACTTTCTTCTCAAGAAAATATTTTTATGTTTGAAAAGGCCAAACTAGATTTATTTTTAAACTCTATCAATTACGGGGCAGAATGTGTCCCAGAACAACCAAAATAAAACAGAGGGAGAAATGGTTTCTGTTCTTAGTGTAATACCACAATTTAAAGTTAGCAGGACTGAAATAGAAAAGCCAGGGTAGCTGAAATTCTGTGTCTTATCACAATTCCAGTGGAAGAAAGGAAATGCAGAGGCTTTGAGCCTACTTGTGCAACAGATAAAATCAAGAGCAGAAGTTATTCTATGCAGTATTTTTAAATAAAGGCCAGCTTAAGTCTAACATGCCACTGTGTTTATATCAAAAATTAGTACATGCGCATATTTATAGCATGCTTCACTTTGCCCTATGATAGCCAGTAGCATTGCTGTTTTAAATATCTTTGGTCCCTTTGCTAATGCAGCAGTAATAAGAACTATTTCCCAAACTGATAACAAAGAGTAATTTTAGCAATTAGCAGCAACAGTCTTATTTCATTATTACATTTGTATATGTTCAGTTTTCAAATGCCCCTTTTTTAGCACCTTATTTAGTCAGCATTATCTGGCTCAGTCTTAAGAAACGTGGTCTTTGCAGGCTTTCACCAAAGTGTGGGACGTTGCAGGTAGATGACCGCAGCGAGTGACTGTGTCACAGCCTGGAGCCATGGAAAGCCTCGGGTGCCAGTCTTTTCTTTTTTAGGTGGCCACATGGTGTTATGTTGAAGTTTCTGACCCCGTGGGTGCAGTTCCTTGGACGCAGGGGTGTTGCATGGGTGTAACGGGGAGCAGAGCTGGTGGTTGCTGTAGGTTAGCGCTGACATGAGGTTTGTGGATTCTCACAGCACCCCTGCCTGATTGCCTGCTGCTTTGTTGAAGATTGCATTTTTTGGGATGTTTGTCTGTGTTGCTGATTTCCATCACCAGTTTCATTCCTTCCATTGCCTCCCATGACCTTTTGGGAGAGTGTCCACAAATGAGCTCCTGATATTTTCCTCCTGCATTCTTTTCCTTCTCCCTTTTCTTAAAGGAGTTTTCCCTTCATTTTCCTCCAAATAAGTAAGGATGCTGGATTGCTTCTTTCAGCTCTTCCTTCTGTATGCTGATGCCAAACAATAAAATATATTAGATGTTTGAAATTTATTTTTAGAAATTACTTTTAAAAGGGTACACAAACAAACAAAGCTTTAAGATATGTTATCAACATAAACAAAACCACTCACGTAATGAGAGAAAGGAGGTGATTAATTGCCTTTTCATTCTGTAAGCCAGTTGATGATTCAGATCTGAAGTACCAAGAAAGCGTCTCCCGACGCATCAAGGCATTCTCAAGGTGGCTTGAGATTAACAAATGAAATATAATGCACTTTAATATGATTCAATACCTTAAAAGTAGAGTAACATAATGACTATCATATCTAGACTCACATTTTGGGGAGGAGGGGGAGCTAAGTTAGGGACTTCTTTCAGTCCTGTCTGCTCTATAACATACTGGAGGCTCGTTTGCTTTTGGGGGGGAAGCCGGCAGCTTCTGATGGCGTTATGTACATGCACACGGCACAAACGGCCCCAGCTTGAACGTTGTCCCTGGGGTATAACTCTTCCAGCTTGCCCAAATTTTTCATGTCATCTAGAAAACAGAGAATTATTCATGCTTAATTCTTTGCAGTGTATGATGCTGCATCTTTAGTTATCAACATGCAAATTGAAAAGAGATTTTATAAATGCCGTCTCATCATATAACTTTCAAGTTAAGGAAAATTGTAACCCCATCTTCTGTGCTTTAACTTATTTTACATCAGGTGGTGTTCCCATTTGCCTCAAAGTTTATTTTTATGCCTAGAACTCCAAGTCTTTCTTTGTAAGGAAATTGGAGTAGTTAAGTAAAAGCATCATCTTTAAATTATTTATACCTCCTCTGTTTTGCAGTGGAAGACACTTCTCTGCACATTGTTCTGAAAACTTTCAAGTCTCTTAAGTCATGTTTTATCTTTGGTTGATACTGGCCAAGGGTCAAAGTCAAGCTAATGTCGAGGCTGCCAGAATTTATTTGTACAGAACCAGAAGCTGCTGGGTACATGACACTATTCAACAAAAGCAAAAATGTGACTGGGAACATTTGTCCTCATGTCTCAGACTTCTACTATTTATCTTGTTGGGGCAGCTGGGTACTCCTGGCACTTCCCAGGGGAACGGAGCAATTCCTGCTCCGGCTGTCATTACCTGGATATTCACAGGCCCGACCCCTCTAAGAATCAGGTTTGGGCACACTGGTACTCCTCCTTCAGTAGCACAGCAAAAAGCCTCCCTTACCAACTATTATTTTCTTCTTGCAATTAAGCCAGCAACTTCTTACTAAGCTGCCATATGTGGTCGCTTAAGCAGCAAGGATCTTGTTTCTCTCTCAGCCCACTAATCCTTTCACAGTGATCCGGGACCTCCTCTCCAAGCAGTGCAAAAGTGGGCAGGGACCCAGCCACAGACGCGACTGCGGAGCCTTGAGCCTTCCCCTTCTTTTGCCGCTCCTGTCCTTGCCCTGTCTCCTGTCACCACACTCCATCTGCATCCCCCAAAGCAACCAGACTCCTGCAACTGTCCCCCTGCCAGCCCAGGTATTCACTATCACAGAGATAGAAGCTGATTCACTGGCCTCAGTTACTTTATGAGACAAATCATTTAATGAGGAAATCATAAAAGAGCACCTTTGTAGTCTTTATCAGATTGAAAAGTCCTTGTCAGGCAATCCTCTTGCAGTGAGATCTCTAACAATATCGAACGGGAATTGTTTTCCTGGTGCTGTGTTCAGTCTCACAGGAGCCTGCAGAGTGTAGACACGGGCGTCTCACACCTTAGGCTGGGCTACGGCTCGTATGGACCAAGAGCAGCACGGTGACCAATGCATAATATTTTTCTCATTCTCCCTGCTCTGAGAAAACGATCACAAATAAATAGAAAAAAAGCATGTTACTACTGATCTGTATTTCATGAAACTAAATTCTGTCTTCAGCTGTGCTTTAGCAAGTGCTTTGAAGTTGCTGGAGCTCTGAGTATATAAATGGAAGTACTGGTTGGTTCATGCTTTCTCTAAATAACATCACTGCTTACTATAAGACTTCATTCCAGGTTACATTAAAAACAAACACTGAGCTTAGACATAAATAAATATAAATACTCCGTATGCAAAATATTTGTGACACTGCAAAAACTCACTGTAAGATAAGCCAGCAGCCAGCAGCCAGTGGGTCAGAAACACTCACATCCTTTAGCTTGGTGGTAAAATCTTAAATTCTTCGGTTCTTTTCATCTGACGATAAAATCACAGACACTCAGTTCAGAAAACAAACAAATATTAATGATCTGTATTAAGTACATAATTTGCCAGAGCTGGAAGTCACTTGTTCTCAATTACGGAATTAATTTATCCATACTTGACCTTTCAGTACTCACAGTGTCTTTTTTGCTTCCAAAGCATATTTATCCAAGGAGCTTCACTGAGGCTTGTTGGTGTTTCAATGGAAGTTGTCCATCTCATGGTGTACCCAAAAACTAATTCCCAAACAGTTCCTGGAATGCATCTGTGATTCTATGACCTCACACATCTCATTTAGACCTCTTGCATACAGACTATCGTGTGAGGAAACAGGCATCAAACCACATAAAATGAATGCTGATTTCAGCAAGCTCAGGGTTTAGAAGCCAAAAGCTTTTACCGACAACTTCTTAAAATTAATCTATCAAAACTGTTTTGAGAGCACACTAAAAATTTCAGTGAGAAATTTCTGCTTTTAGTTTCAGAAAATGACAAGTGAAAACAAGCAGGTAGGCATCCCATGATATCCTGTCATTGTAAAATCTTGGAATTACTAAACCACACTTGAGTGTCCTTATGTTGCACCTGCACAAGGTTTTTCACAAAATCCTTCACTTAATATTTTAAAACCCCACTTTTCTCACCTGTTCCACACATCACTCGCTAGACATGCAAACGTGAAGCTTAATTGTGTTATCACTTCTTTTTTCGGTATGGATTCTTTTGGTATGGATTATAACTTCCTTGCTATTAAGGAAATTGTTGCTATTAAGGAAGTTATTGCTGTTATTATACCCCCAGAGATTTCCTTTAGCCTGTTGTGCTTTCCTAGAATCTGTTCACTGAAAAAAAACCCCGTGCCTGGCTTCGGGTGTGCATTTGGAAGCCAGTAAAGACCTTGGGCAACCTGCTTGCTCCCTAATGTGGCCCCAGTGCCACCACGTGCACCACGGGTAACAGCAATATCCAGCGCCGTAGAGCTACAGCTTGACTCTTTCCCACCATTTTGTTTCTGTCTAGCTGCATTATTGATTTATACTGGGTGTTATTGGGTGTCTATAGCCCTATAAATAATTGTCTGTGGGGTAACTAGAAGCAGTTATGTCCATTCCTTCAGCGTTCACATCTTACAGCTCTGCAGCTTCACTTTATTAACAGCACATTACATTTGTTCTGCTGATAATAAATGTCATCAGATGGCAGGTTAGCTTTAGTTTTTGTTCTTAAATTTCTCTTATTTTTAGTTTTCCTGCTCTCAAAAGCAGTGCATTGTACTGAAACACACTATTAGAAGACTTTTTGTGCTAGATGTATAGGCAAATTGTATAAGCCTTTTGTCTAGGCAATCTAAAACCTATTTTGAACATACAATGAGAAGTATTTACCAAGTAAAGTTTCTTTTTTAAACTGGAGACCCCATTCCTGGCCCTACTAGTTATCTAGAAGAATGAACTGGCACATAGCAAGTGGGTGTAACATTCTGTTGCCAGAGAAAGAAGTGAAAGCACGGTCTTTTCGGTGGTTCATGACTATTTTTAACTTTAATTTCCTTTGTAGTTATTTCCTTTCCTGGATTCATAAATCTGCAGTAGCCTGTTATATAAATCTCATCTATTCCATGTTTACAAATAATTCTGGCTTAGATTCTGTGTTCTTTGCACTTTGGAAATTCCCACAGACTTGAAGTTTGGGTGTATAAAGACATACGCAGGATATCACCCCATGTTTAATACTAGCTCTGTACAATAAGCCTTTTGTAATGACAAATACCCACCTACATTTCTTTTAACCTCCTCTAGTGTTTTTGTTGAGAAGCTACTTTTCACTTACTGTCTCAATGACTGCTGTGTAGTAGGATAATACTGAGACTTCGTGGGGGTTTATTCCTTTCATTACTTGCTATTTTTTGGGTAAAAAAAAAAAAAAAAAAGGTGGAGAGATCCAACAGTGAATTCTTCATGCACAAATATAACATGGATTTTAAGAGGTGATGTAATTGTGCAACTGAGGGAATAATCATGGTTAAGTGTGGTTTTTAGGTAAATGATTTAGAGGTGAAAGAAGAGATAAAAAGGAAAAAAAAATCAAACATATACTGGAAGGAGAAAAAAGGTATCTATGTAAAGGCAATAACTGTGGCATGGAAAACCAGATCAAAGGCTTTCGAAATTGTGCTCATAGAGAACCATTCAACACAGGAGACAGTGGGTAGTCAGTCAGCTGTGCAACAAATTATTGTGTAATGCAACTTATCCATGTTCTGCATTTGAAATGCTTGTGCCCTATGTGACCAAGGGCTTTGGAAGTTGCCTAGGAGATCCTCTGACACATTATACATCTATAATGTCATCTGTTTCCAATCTTTTCGGGATAGCTGCTTGTGCAGTATTACTACCAGACTACAGAGATACCACACTCAGCTAGCACAGTACCTTCTCCTACAAGCAGGTGAAGCGACTGCTGTATAGGCATTTTCCAGGTCTTCTGACAGTTTTCCAGGATAAATGGGAAAAATATAGGTGAAGCACTGACAAAGCTCTAAGGACAATGTCTTAATTCACTGTGGATACCTCCACATGTAAAGGCTATAGTGTTGTATTGGAAAGATACTGCATTTACGTTTAAGGATGAGCAAGGTGACTTTTAAAGTGCTACTAAAATAACAAGCGGCAGTAGAGATAGAAGAGGAATGACTTCAAGATGTACTGCTTTCAGGGAATTAATCAATGAGGTGTCAGGATGGGCCGTGGAGCTCTGACCCCTGGAGAGCTCTCAAGCCCTCACCTCAGAGACTGATGCAGTGGGACCACGTTAGGAGAGAGGGCAGTGCAGCTCATGCAAGGCTCGGTCCTGGTTTTGGTCAAATTACTCAAAGTTTTGACCATGACATCCATGGAGACAGGGTGTATGCCCTTAATATTCCCCAGAGATCCAAATGAAATATTGCTGACACATTCGCAGTGTAATTCTCACAGATCCCACTTAGCCTGGGTAGTGCACAAAGCAGCACAAATGTATGTATTGTTATTGGTAATAAAATATCATGATGAAAACTGGCCAGCGGTAACACTTAGCAATAATCTGAGTGTCATTGTTAATATGCAGATCACAACCTTGGAAACATATGATTTTGATGATTTTACCTAATAAATATTACACAAATTATATTTACAAGCAATAAGTAATTTGTAAACAAGCGGTTTATCACATTCGCATTTGATAAACTATGTAGCTTCCCTGCTTGTATTCTGACTATTCTATTCTGCTGTTTGCCACTGTGCATGACTGAATTGGGTTTTGCCTTAAAATTCAGCTGTCTTCATTTTTTTTCTTTCTCGCATGTAACTGGAAAATGATAGCTCGACATTTTCTGTTCGCACACTGTGTCCTCTCTGTCTACCTGAAGGTCCTAAACCATCCTTGAAAACAGCTATCACCAGCAAGTATCCTTGAACTAAGGGTGAAAGTTTTTTAAACTGTCAGTGGTAAAAAGACCAAACAGCTAACCATTTCTCTGCTGTTTCAAAAGCTGCTATCTCACATGCTTCTTAGGGCAGTGGTGAAAACGGCTTTACCCCTGTTAGAAGAGCAGGTTTCAGCAAAGGGTGAAGGGGAACGTCTGACCACAAGCTCATTCCCTAGCACTGGAAGGACATAGAACAAACCCCAACTGAAAACCAGCTGAAATTGAGGGAGCAAGAGACAGCACAGTTGATCTGCTTGAATTGGGCTCTCTCCAGCAGTTCCAACATTCCCACATTTCCCAGTCTCTGAGCCAGCTTGGGGCAGATAGGGAAGCGCTGCCTATCTTCTGGCAGAAGGAGCTGCACAATCTCCCTTTCAGCCTGCGGTTAGCCTGCTTCCTGGGCTCAACACGTGCACAGGAAAGAAGGGGTTGTCTAGAGACTTACTGCCTTCACTCATCCCCGTGATGGCCAGAAAGTGTCTTTTAAGCAGGGAAAGAGTCTGTGACGCTTTGGGAAGTGTTACGCTATCTCTAAATGCCTCTTCAGGAAATGTTTGTGCTTTTTTTCTAAGCATTGTGCAGAATGTTTTCTGAACCCAGCACAGCACCAAGACAGCTATTTTGTAAAGGCGGTGGTGGGGTGTCTGTGAGTTGTTTTCTTTCACCTGTGTTTAGGTATTCTTCAGAAACATTTGTGAGTTCTCATGAACACATCTACCTGGCCATGCAGAGGAGTAAATCATATTATTATTTCCAGAGAGATTTTGTTTGTGCTTTAGACAACACTGCATAGTGGCAAATGTGACAGCAATGTGACAAACTTTAACACCTTTTCCCAAAGATGCCCAATAGTTAGAAATGCAACCTTCTACTATTTTGTGAGTCAAGAAAACAAACCGAGGCTTTTCAGACAAATGCCAACAATTACCAGATTTGCCATGAGTCATAAAAATGGTAGAAAACTGCTCAAAATTCTACAGATACATTTCCTAATTGCCCTGTTTCTTTGGTGGGTTCCTAAAGCAAAATTCTCTTAGAGATGCTACCAGAGGACGAGATGTGGCATGAGCTTTTAGGGAACACTGGAGGTTTTTAGATTTTTGCTTTAAACATGTTTACAGAGTTTACATTTTATTACTATTAAATTTACATTCACAAGGGACGGGGAATGAGAGAAACTGAAAATTCAACTTATTATGGAAACTATTTTCAGTATTAACTGTGCAATATAAACAACTCTGCTGTTACCAGATTTTACAAGTATGGCTTGAAATTCTTTAGAAACTGGACTTCTGCTAAATTGACAGTATTCCTTTGACTTTGACCATGATAGTCATTGCTTTTGCAGACTTAGCAAAAAGGAGAACTGCTTACTTTAGCACTAGCACTTCCACAAAAAAGCAAACCTACTCTCTTTTGGCCTACCACATTGTAGATGCCAACTTAGTATTGCAATCTAGAATGAACATCTTCGTCAGTCCAGAGTCAGCTCTTGCTGGCAGGGAGCAGCCCTGTCGCAGCTCTACATCAAATAGTGTCCCCTAGACGTATTTCTCTTTGTCACTGTCACCCACAGACGCTTCTCTCAAAGCAAATAGCTCCACAGTGATGCAGCTGACTGCTGAGCAGGGTGCATCATTCAAGCCCCTAGAGCTGCCACTCTTTTTAATCAGCTTTTTTAATACTTTATATTGATTCCAGATCTAATCCAAGGCCAGTGAAAACAATGAGGATAGGCTCTGACAGGGCTCTGATGACAATGACAGAAGTGATGGATTTGGTATAACTATCTGCCATCACATAACCCTCCTGAAGGCTGATTTATTTTTCAATGTTTGTTCTCCATTTTCATCATGATTCCTTCTTTGCCACCTGCTGCTGCATCTCTCACCAAGCCCACCCCAGCTCCAGAGCCCTGGGCATCTCTGGTCACATGCAAGGTTTGAGGATGGAGGAGGTTGATGCCAGTGTTCTGGAAAGAGGCAGGGAGAGCAGGGGTGAGGAGAAAGTGCACACTGGCAGAGCAGGGAGCTGCAGAGTGATTTGGCAGCCCCCGCTCCCTTTCCTGGGATGGCTCAGCAGATGCACCTCCTGCAAAACCAAGAGAGAAGATGAGAAGAGTGATGATGGGGGTGAGAAGTGTGGAAAGGGCTCTGAAGCTGCATCCTGGACGTTTGCCAGCTGCGTTGCTCATCTGTCTTCTGAACAAAGAATCCCAGCCTGGGACCTTGACATGGCCTTTCAGTAGAATTAGCAGTCTTCCTGCTCTCAAGATACACTTATCTCAGTCTGGGTCTGCCTGGGACTTAGAGGTGATGTCTGCTCTGCCGAGCAGCTGCATGTGGTGAAAACTTCCAGTTCTGATCCACCAGTCACAACCGAGGATCTCACCATGAGTGTTAGGCTCACCTCTGAGCAAAATACCCCACGTTCCTTCTCAGAAAGGCTGTGCCTTGTACACAGTTGGGACGAGGTGAGAGCACACACGCACGCTGCAGCATTTGATCTCACAGTTGAGAACTAATCACCACGAGCAGAGGAGTATCCAGCTTCTTGCCTACTTCCCCAATCATTTCTGACAGTCAACTCTGCCTCAGCCCAGCCCTGCCGCTGTGATATGAGGACAGCCGGAGGCACCCACACTTTCACACAGGGTAGGAAACCACATGGGGATGGAAAATTACATTTAAACAGAGATCCTGTGTTTTACTGCAATAATTAGTTCTTTGGGTGTTTGTTTCTAGATAGCTTAAGAAAGAGAGTTACCTGGGAGTTGAAATTAAGAAGCATCACATTTACTTTTGAGTATGAGGAGGTAATAAAGGCTGCTAACATCTGTAGATAACAGCAAAACTCAGGACACTCAGAAAGGCTGCTGTTGGGCCTTTGGGGTGTATTTGTTTGGGGGGGTGCTTTGTTTACATTTTAGATTCAGGCAAGAGAGTCCATTCTTGTGTGTGCTGTTTTGTTTTTCTTGCCTGAACTGCAGTGCTGCGTATTTTAAATTCAGAAACTAAAAAGCTCTGGCAAGTACTTCAGAAGATTATAGTATATTCTTTTACATAGATTCTGTGCTGGACCTATTAAAAAGTATCAGCAATTCTGAGCTGTGAAAGTTCTTCCTCAGCCCTCCTGGCTCAGTTCCAGTGACAAAGTGACTACGAAAACCTTCTGTTCAGCTAACAACTTCCTGATGACCTTGTAACAACTTTGTCAATGCCTTACTGTTACCCAGTTCCCGTAAAAGAAAAAGACATGCAATATTGAATTAAACGTGCTTCTTTTTCCTTTGCCTGCGCAGTGCTAAGGGGCATACTCAGACCAAATGTTTTGCATAATTTCATCGACTATTTCACTAAGAGCTTTCATAATGAATCTCAGTATCAGTAGACCTACATTGCCTCAAATGTCAGCTTTATGCTTTTCAAGCATTAAGACGCTGCTTCTGTCGAGTCTCTGACTTTATCCAGACTGATAAGGAGTCTATACAGCAACTGTTATTGATTCCAGTCTGCCCAAGGTAGCACCGGCAGCAGCATGAGGCCACCATCAGACGATGCATGCAGCAGCTCTCTCCTATTTGTCAGCAGCAGCAATCTGCAGACAGTCACATCCCCACAATTCAGCCAGGGAACAGACTATACGAGCTCTCCTCTCTCACCCTAGCATAAAATCAGCAGAGTTACTTCTCACAGCCACGGTAGCAGTTTGAATGAGACAGGCTGACTTCTGTGATGCTGTTGATGAGGAGCACTCCAGTGATTTGTTCCACTAGCCAAACTGCCAGGGTAATTTCTGGCAGGGAAGTAACAAGCGGCTGTGGATAGCTATGTCTTAAGTTGCCATCACCTTTCCAGCAATGATTGTCAGATCACAGCTTTAATACTGGAAATGCTTAAATTACTGTTGGAATTTAAACCCCAGTATCATCTACATGGGAGTACATGAGGCGTTTTCCAGAGTCTTCTCTACATACATGTTCCTAATGGAGGATATTTTAAAAGAAAAAAGGTTCATGCAAATACCCTCAGTAGTAGAGGGCTCATTTTGGCTAACGTTATTGATAGGACTTATTGTAGACTCAGATGTAAATCATAATGTTTAAATCGAAGAACGTCACTACAATCCTTACTTGTACGCATAATCCATATCACTATAATTTCTTCTGCAAAACTGTGTGACTCAGTAGATAGAAGTAGAACTGGCCAAAGTTAATTTTTTGCATAATAGCTGAAAATCTGTCATAAACTCACATTATATTTAGCGGTATCAGTAGGTAAGCAGATCAGCTCACACTTCTGTGCTTCTAAAAAGCATGTAGCCCTTAGATACTATTATCTGGAAACAACCTCTCCTGCCTGAGTACTTACATACCACGCTCTAGACTTGACAGCAATGCATTGCAGAAAGCACATGGTTTTACTGGCAGTATTTGCTTTCCCTTCCATTTTACTGGTTTGTAAATCCTTCTCAGCTCCTACCTTTCACAGGATTGTAAGCCGCAGCAGCCCACGAAGCACGGCGGCCAGGTGTTTGCAGGGACTCAGAGCTCAGCTTGTGACAGTGGACAATGGTAGCCGGGATGCTACGGAGGTGTGCTTGCTTCTAGTAGCTGGCACAAACTCACTGCTTTGGGATGTGTGGCTAGCTCCAGGAGAGCTTTTCATCAGTTTTACCTCCTACGGATCTTTAGTAGTTTTGCTTCCATCTGTAGCTGTACTTTTTCCTTCTAACCTGGCCTGCTCTTTCTGGTTGTGTCTTGTAGGTTTATCTTATCTTCTCTGCAGCCTATGAAAGAAAAAAGCACAGAGTCCTTCATTCACTGTACCCCAGAACTTGTGTATTCGCTGGTCTTTTTTAAAAATTGATCTATTAGTTATTGCAAGTTCAGAACAAATAAAAACTCCAGCGACAAAAGCAGAAAAATATTTTTCCACCTCTGTAAACTTCTCATAAGTTAATTACCAGTTTCAGTTTAAAATCAGAAAGGAGGAGGCCAAATCGTCTATTGTTCTTATTGAACCACATACAGACTGAATTTTATTATGATAGAAAAGGAAAGAATTTGTCATCATTAACTGTAATGTTTTCGGGAAGGAGGTTAGATAGGAGACTTAGCATCATTAGAGGTTTTTATCGAAAGATTTCCTGCCTCAAGTAATTGTTCTGAAGAAGTAAACACAGAGAGATTATGTCATTAATTCTCTTTAATGAAGTTCTGTGGTAAGTGTTGTTTTGTAGGCTCATTTGAATAATTTAACAAAATCTTCGGGGTTTTTATTTACTTATTTTGCAGATGCTTTGCAAAACTGTGACTGAATGATATGTTTTGTGTTCACTATTGCTACTAGCTTAGTTCTTCGAAATCAAATGAGGTGGCTGGTTATGTGATTCCTTTTCATATATACCAGCAGCAGTCTCAGGAAAAATGGTTACAAATATGTTTTTTATTTATATTGTGCATAAACGTCCGGTCAACTGACAGACTTATTTGTATACAGCTATACTGTGTAGTCTATACAAAGTGTTTGTAATGGATCACCTACTCAAACGCTATCAGTATCCATTGTTTAGTTATTCTAAATACTCTTCCTGTTGTCTGTTCTTAAACGTTATTCCCATTGGAAAGCACTATCTTCCATTCTGCAGGAAGTAGAATTGAAACAAGAGAAAGTGTGTTTATTTTAGGTAAATATGCACACATACACATTTGTGCACACATCTGCACAGGTGAGCGATACTTTGAAAACTAACAGCAGCATTTATATTAAGAAAATCCAACAGCTCTTATCAGAAAAGTCCATTTTCAACTGTTTATAATTCTATTAAATTTGAACTGCTAACATAGCCCGCGTGTAAGATTAATGGGGTTCTTTGCTGGGAGAATTTCATTTTGCTGTTTCTCAGAGCGGAACACAGGGAAAATGTTACTGTTTGGTATTAAAAAAAATTAAAAAAATTAAGATTTCTTCTTCTTTGAAAAGTCCGAGTCATCTCTCCACCCGGTGACCTAAGGCTTTAAATTTCTCCGGAAATTATTCTTTGTGTCGTAGATGGGCTTTCTGTTTTCCATACAGAAGCTGAGTTAAATTTCACGGAGTTTTAAGGTTCCACACAGGCTGTTGCTAAGGATACATTACTAGCTGGAAGGGTGACGCGCTGTCACCAGAGAGTACCAAAGGTCTTCTCTCTGCCTCCAAGCCTGCCCATGGCGAGTGTGCACACCTCCGCCAGCCCTGTGCCCCCTCACTTCAAACATTGTGGCAGATAAGGCAGGGGTCCCAGAAAGTGTGTCTGACAGGCTTGGTCTGTTAGAAATTAATTTTAAACATATTTTCCTGAATGAAGCTGCATTCTAGGAGCTATTGGTGGTGCAAGTAATACTCTGTCATCAATGAATCATCTCATCACAGAATTTGGGATGTTCACAGCTGGAGAAAGTCACAAACACCAGAAGGCACGCATTGCTGATGTCCTTAAAACCTGTCTGCCCCAACCAACTGCACTCCCAAAAGTTCTCTGATTCAAAGACAAGACCATTTGACAAAGTTCTTTCTGTACTCACAGAGTACTGCTAAGGAGACAGTCCCTCATGAGGCAGAATAAGTAACATGGTTGTTATCTGTATTTCCTGCTGTGGAAATTTCCTTTAGCATAGGACCTGATCTTCTAACAAAGTTTTGACCCTTCATATTTTGTGGAGAAGTGTAAGACTTGTCTTTACTGACTTTATTATGATATTACTTCTCACCTGTAACTCTCAGCAGGGTTTAGAACCATGGAAAGAGAGGTGAAATAATCTACCATTTGCTTTTGCATTGCATTCTCACAGTGGAATAGCTGGTAGGGAATCTGTAATGCCAATGATTTTTCAAATGCTTCCACCTTCTTTGAAATTTTCATTGAATGCTTTTTGTTTTCCCACACTTACATATGCAGAAAATTGGGTAAAATTTGGTGAAGGACATAAAATTAGAACAATTTTTATAACTTGGGAAAAGATATGTTTTTCAATATGCTAATCACATGAAAATAAAACCTCGCTAAACTTTTTTTTTTTTTTTTTAAAAAGAATGCATCCTCTTTCTATGATCAGCACAAAGAACATTATTTTCCTCCTAGAAACTTAAACATGCCTTAGAGGAATAACAAGAGAATGACTTTCTTAACCATTTTGCAGCAGATTCTGCAACAAATACGAGGGGTCAGACACTGCAATACACAGAAATTGATGCCAGCAGGAGCAGTGGTGTGGAAGCCCAGAGTGAAGCCTGAATCCACAGCACCCAGACGGGTGCTTGGTGTGGCAGTGGGATGCAGCGACTCTTCCTTCTGCCTTTTGCACTCCTGCTCCCAAGTACCTGTGTAGCACTTGGGCTGCTCTGCTAGCAAGGACATAATGGAAGACATTTGAGTGAGGCTTGTAAAAGAAACTGCATAGCAAAGGCTTCATCATTCCTCCCTTGTGAAGACTCTCTGCTCCAATTTGCCTGCTTCTTTGTTCCCAAAGGCGCATTAGAGAAGATGGAGCGTTTGTTCCGTGTCTGTTTCTGAATAATGAGCAATCCTTCCTATTATCTGATTAGTGCTTGTTACTGTCCAAATTAATTATGAATTTAAAAAAAAAAAGAAAATAACTATTTTAGTATTCTACAGTGTTGAATACCTCAGACAACACAGCTGCCTGACTGTATGGTTTATGACAACTGCTCATGAGGGCATGTGGAGGACAGTAATGGTATATTCTCAAGGTAAAACCCATTGCTTGCACAGTTCCTTGGGATTATGTTTTCAGGAGCCAAAGTACTACAAGTCCCTGTTCTCTGAGGTAAGACTCCTTCGGAAAAATACAATACACTGTTTGAGGTGTTTTGTTAATAGCATCGAAGCACGCAGGTAGGATGTAGTTCTCCTCCCACAAAGCAAAAATACATGAACGATTAATAAAAGGTCTCGAATTCAAGGGATTATTCTGCCTGTGACTTAAGCCTGAGGAGGATCATTATCACCAGCCAGCAGAGGATCTATAAATAACCCACGGAGCTGAGTTTAAAGCATTAGTTTAGCCTCTCAGTGGAAATTCAGTGCATTGTCTATGTGTGGTTAGCGGCAAATATTATCTTAAAGCAACTTATTGTTTTACTTCACAGTGGCAAGGAAATAAACATTTCTTATTATCAGGATGGCTGACATTATTTCAACCCATCACTAAGACTTGTGGCAGAACAGGAAGAAAGAATGAGGCAAAGCTGCAATTCCCCAGCAAGTACTTTTTCTCAGAAATGGGGAGGAGTGGATGTACCAATGCTGAAAAACCTGACTAATAGTTCTGGAATCAGTTCGGTCTACCCCTCCATGGGCAGGTAGAGCAGAAGCGGCAGTGCTGCAGCCAGCCCTGCGCAGCTGGGACCTGCCGGCAGGTCTCCAAGCCACCTGGAAGCAGTACCGGGAGGACAGATTATGCACCATTACTCATCTGCTTCACTGAAGTTGCCAGCAGAACTACTAGGTAGTATAGGATTGTGATCTTTGTCAGGTGGTTATTTGTCCACTAAGCTAACTACTGGGTAGTTTTGCATGGATGATTAAACAACTATTAGGTGGTAACAACTTCTTGTCGCTAATGTCTTCAGCCAGATTGGAACAGGTGACGGCCCCCACAGTCCTCCATCTTTCTGTGTATGGCTATCAAGGCAGGTAGTCTCCTCTTCCACACCAGATTCTGAAGAAATGTTGTTTTAATAAAAGTTTCTTTTATGTGTTTCTATAAAGGGCGTGCACATATTCTAGCTGGCCAAGTATTTTGCAGCTCCTTCAGCTAGCTGGTCAGCATTACAAGGGCTTGCGAGTTGTATCAGATGTTAAAGTTATACTGTTGATCTTAGTCTGCACGTTCAACCTGGTAATATGGTCCTTACATCTTTAGTGAAAAAATGTTGCACACCTCCCAATGAAAATACACAATATTTTTCTTGCTAAAACAGTGATATTACCTCCAAAACTGTTGATAAATGCATGTGCAAAGGCAAAGCAGTCCAATACCAAGCTGCTAGAACTGTGATTGTTTAAAAATAACATTTGACTAGGCCAGATCTTCTATTCTTACTAATTCAACAATTATTTACTTAGTATTAATGGCTATAAAAATTGTTTCATTGCTTTTAAGAACACTTACAACCTCTCTGTTTATATTATCTGTCTAGAGATACTGAAGCAGCCTGATACCTCCCTTCCTTATGAGTTGCAGGCAAGACATAACTGGGGGCGGGGGGGGAAGAAGAAAGACACTTAATACTTTTTTATGTATAAAAGCTGTATCACTGTTCTTGGATAACAGAAGTATACTAGTCCATTCAATGTGAATGTAATTATGTATATACCAGCCCATGGAAATACAGGCAAACGGATAAGCACTACCAGTGCAAGCCACCTGTAGGGAAACTGTCCTTGAAGCCTATGACTTCAGATGACCAATGTTAGTGTGCCATGGCTGCACTCAAACTAGGTCAAACTAGGTCAGAATGGTTTCAGTGAAAAACTCCATTTTCAATCTATGCTGGGGGCAACAAAATTTAAAAAAACAAGGGGGAAAGGAGGGAAATAAGTTAGCAAAAGCCAGCTATTGTCAGGGGCCTGTGTGCACCAAGAGACTCTGCAACCTCTTATACCCCTCTGAGGCACCTGGCTGCCTGTCAACCCACGCAAGTGAGAAAGGCCAGCTCTGAAAGGCCACTTACCCATAGCCATGTAATGTTGGGTCAGGCTTAGGTGAGAGAGAGCTGTGGGAAGCCACATCAGGGCTTCCTCCTTCACTTGGGAGGTGCATTTAAGGTCAAGGTCTTCATCTTCGGCCCTTGCCTGAGCTATGCTGCAGGTATGCCTGTGCCCAGCCTTGTACTTGGCTGATCCTGACCTTGCCCTGTTGAATTGACTTCTTGGTTTGATCTTGGACCTGCCCCATCACTAGGGGCTTGCCTGGCAATCCGCTGGACTGTGGCTGACCCTGGTGAGCGTTACCGGACCTGCCCTGCCTTGCTGGAGTCCTGAGGGACTGCACCCAAGTTGGCGAGGTCGCTGCCCCCGCTTGTTTTGTCATCACCTCATAGTTTCTGGCTCACTTTCTCTTCTTGCTGCTCCCAATTATCTCTTAATATGCACTAGAGATAGGTCAGGAGAATAGAACTGGAAGAATTACAGACCAGCCAATGGTGATTTGATAATGGAACAATTATAGAGTACTTTGTACTTATCCAGAGGACAATAAGGGGATAAAATCAGCCAATGTGGACTTGACCTGTATTCGTCAAGTCCAGCTATTCTACTTTACAGATGAAACATCCAGCCTAATGGGTAGGGATTAACCTGTAAGTATGGTATAACTTCACTTTAATTAAGACTGTTGATATAGTTTTACTATATCAAGATGTGAGTAGTCTCACATGAAAACTAAGAAAAGCTGAGCAAAATGATGTTGTTATTCGGTAAGTATTGAAAGCTTATATTCAAAAGAGTTTCAAAGTTGGCTCTTGACTGTGTCAGACCTGGTTATGGGCTTATTCAATGTTTTAATTAACAGCCTAAATGATAGGCATAGGGAGTGCTTTTATGTAACACTCTTTCCAAAAGAAAAATGGCAATTGTTCTAGGAGGTATCAAAAGAAATATAGCAAGTAAGTGAGGTACTCTGTTGTACTTGGAACTCGATATGGCCTAAACTTGAACATAATGCTTCCTTATTTGAGTACCAATCTCAGTGTCAAAAAGGATTAGGATAAATTGGAGAAGTGAGCAAGTGGTGAGAGGTTTAGAAAATAAGGCCTTTGAAGAAGAGTTGAAAAAAAATTGATTTTTTCTGCATGGAAAAGTGAAGATGCAGAGAAAGATCGGTAACATCAAATGTGTAAAACATTGTCACAAATGCATGGTGGCCAACCGTTACTCTCCATGACATCAAGAACAGAAAAAGAATTAATCTACTTCCTTTATGGCAAGGGAAGAATCCATCTTAAATATTAGGAATAACTTTCTAAGTACGTTTTAGCACTGAAAGGGATTATTTACACAATTTGTGGAATCTGCATTGCTGGACATCCTAAGAACAGACTATACAAATATCTATGAGAGTTACTAGACTTGATCCCAGAGAATGGAGTTGATGACTGGGATTATACCTAGTCCCACATTTCTACGGTTTCTGAGACCTCAACTGTAGTGAAGTAGATCTTCGTTTAAATGTGGTATCCTATAATCAACCCTAGCTAAGATATATTATTACCTTAAATTTGTCATTGAATAGTTTCCTAGGTAAGAAAGTTCAATGTATAATTTACTAGTCATTTTGTACACTAGTAATAGTTGTATATTCATATGCATTTTCCACAATCTGACTAAGAAACTCTCATCACATTCAGCCAATCTATTGACCTCACTGTCTAAAAAGGCAGGAGAGAAAATACGTTTTAAAAGCAGCCAGCGCTAAGTGGAGTGAACTGTACACCTTCAGTATTTCATAATCTGAAAGACCAGTTGTATTTACTGTTATTGCAATCACAATACAAAAACGTATTCCCAGAAGCGTTCCCTGGAATAGAGCAGTGGATGTTAATACAGCAGCAAGATGGCCAATCCAAATCCAGGGCAAAAGGAGCTGGGCAATGACCCAAATAGATTTTCCTGAGCTGTGAATCAATAAGAAATGAACATTTTGATGGTTTGAGATCAGCTCTCACACAGAATGTTTTATTTTCCTTATCCCCAGTCTGTTCTGATTTTAAATGTATGTCAAAGTTATTTTTTATCCTTGAAAATGAATGAAAATAATTTAATTTCTCATGCAGAGATAAAGACATGTATATTTTATATCAACTAATATTTTTTTTTACTTTTTGCCAGTGCTTTACTTAAAAGCTCATAAAACTAATGTTTTTGTTCTAATAAAAAGGAAAGCCCTCGAGACCTCATATTCCCTGTCTGCACAGAACTGCACAGATGAAGGCAAGCTTCTCATAAATCCCTGCAACCTGAAAGCTGTAATAAACCTTAGGTTTAACTAAGTTCTGGAAGACAGGAGGTATTTGCAGGCATATGCAGCATCAAGGGATGTAACACTGTTTACCTACATGCTCCAAAGAAACATGTTCAGAAAGCAGAAGACATCAGGCCAGGCAATTTGAGAAACAACCTCTTCATGCTTATTGGTTTATTACCCACAATCTTTTTTGTTATCTCCGCTTTCATCATTAGGGTTTTAAAAAATGACTTAAGTTTGTGCCTGAGATGTCATCAGTGTGAAAAGCTACTACTTTGTTCATCATTTTCTACCTCTCCCAAAATCTTGCATGTCCTATGACAGGAAAGATGTTATTCATGACAGCCTATACCTTTTCAATGTCTTCTCTGGCTGCTGTAAAGAGAAGAAGTGATGATCTCTTCACAGCTGCCAGATATGACTGCTCTTGAAAGCAACTGCAAGCCTTTTTTGCTGTGGAGCAGATGATCTGGCCCTAAACTTGCTGTGAACTTAGATTTTGCTTAACATTTTGGGTAGTGGGTACACTATAGTAATTATTTATGTTCTCTTTGAAAAACTAAAGCACTTTGTCAGCATTAAACATCTGTATATATGGCAACATGACCATTCCCAAGCGAATACTTGCACAACGTTGAAAGGCCTAAAATGAAAACGCTTTTAAGAGGTACAAAATTCAGATATACTCAGGTCTCTTTTATGTACTGTTCTCATGGGCGTGCAAGTGCTTGCCTCGCTAAGCAATGCCCGCTCACGTTCATGTCACTCCTCGCAAGTGAAGCTCTTGGGCTGAGTTTGGTGTTACAAGGATGGAGGAAGCTAAACCCTGCAAGCTCTGAGTAGAAAGGAGAAGCAGCGTGGGACCTGGTAAAAAGCTAGGTAAAAGATCAAAAATGGAATCCAAAATGATCTTTTACCAAAAAAAAAAAAAAAAAAAAAAAAAAGAGGAAAAAAAAAAAAAGGAAATAGTTCCTGAAAAAAAAAAAGAGCAGGAAAAGAAAAGAAGGAATTCAGTTCCTGAAATGAAAGTAAGAGGAAGTCACTATTTGTTTCAGTAATTCCATATTTAACAGAGCATTTTATTTTGAAGTCAGTCAGCAGGAAATGTACGTGTGATCCCTTTTCAGTATGCATGTCCTACAAGAGGCAAGTGCATAGCAACTAGTTTTGTGCAGGAACAGATTTTTATTAGGCTCTAAAACAGATTTCCTGCTCCAGATTTCTCCAGATAAGACTCAAACATAACTCTTTAGTACCTGAAGTGAGATTAAAACTTGTCCATCATAAGCAACGGTCTCACAATTAAGCAAAGCTATGTTTTGTTATCCCTATAGACTTTTGTTTATCTTACGTAAACACTGAGGACAGGAGCACTTTCTGATATTAAAAATGGCATTTTGAAGTTAAAATCATTGGAGTGGCTCCGCATGCTGTGATGTTCAGATAAAATCTGAATCAGGGCAATCTTCTTCTGCTCATCCAAATTTCATCCAGCTACATTGTCTCTGCAGCTCTAAACAGTAACAGAATGGTAACTAGTAGTCAAGACCGAGGTTTTTAAGTGTCCAGAAAAGAGGGTAAGTGTGTGAAAATTATTTCAGTTTGCAAATATATCATATAATTTTATATTAGAAAGAAGACACATACTGAAACAAACAAACAAACACACACCCCCAAAAAAAACCCAAACAAACAAACAAACAAACAAAAAGGCGAGTGGTCTGATGGAAATAATTGCCACTTGGGAGTATTCAAGTCCTTTGGAGAGTTTATAAAATAGTATGAAGCCAGAATTTTCATGAAATTTGCAAACTGGTCATTGGAAGCTTGCTTTTTTTGTTAGATTTAACTAGAAATGGCCAACACCTTTCTGGATCTTTCACTATCAAAAAAATAATTTGGTAGATTCCATCTCAGGACTTGCCATAATGCTGTTAAGCTTTCATTTATCTGAAGCTGTCAGACACCCTGCTCAGATGCAAATTTTTAACCAGATGCCATCAGCATTTTCCTGACTTTTCTATCAGAAGCTGATAACCTCATATACCATCTCTAGGATATATGGGTTTTTTCCCCGCCTCTTCCTCATGTCCTTTACCTATGTTTTCCTTGCTTCTTTCTCCCAAGGAAGTGTCCAAGTCTGAGAGGAGTCAGAACAAATCTTACAGTAACCCTTTTGGCATCTAAAAACCCATGTCCAGCAATGGATTTGAGTACAGCTGGTGTCTAAAAGTGCTTAATATGCCTCTAATATGCCCATGAAAATAGAGAAAAATTTAGATAAAGCTGGAAAAGGAAAATTTCTATTCTTCTGTTCTGCATGACTTACCAATGGCTAAACTTCAAGCACCACTGGTAGTAGCTGTTTTTTCTTCACTTCTGATAGCCTTTGACTTCTTTCTCTCCGTGTTTGTAAATTCTTCTCTTGTTTTAATTTTTAAAAATTGCACTTTGACAAAAAACCAAGAGTTACCAAGTTGAGTAGCTCCTTTTCCCAGCAAGGATGTTTGATACCAGCTCAGAGGCTATCAGACAGGATAGTTCTTTTAAAACCTCTGCATAAGTTTTTTTTTTTATATATATATAGCATATATAGAATAGAATAGAATAGAATAGAATAGAATAGAATAGAATAGAATAGATGTAAAAAGCATTTATAAACTTTTTTTTAAAGAAGGAGAAGGAGGAAAGCACAAAGGAAAAAAGGAGTATCAAGAGTAACATACATTTTTGAGTTGTAAATTCTTTTTATCTTGCTAAAAATTAAAACCTGATTGACAATGTATTTAAGAGGAGAAATCAGGCATTTGGAAAATGAATTCTGGACCCAAATAATTGCCTCAGTCTTTCAGTTCTGCCTTTGATTCTGTCTCTATTTCAAAGTTTTAAAATACAATTTGTTAGTAAAAAGGACCAAGGCACAATCATAAGTTAAGTGTTAGCAGCTACAAATGACCTCTGTTAGTTCAGTTATGACTTCAATAGAAATCCATGTTAAAATACAGTGCCCTTGGCACTTCTATGTTTCACAAAATTCTACAATTTTCCCATCTCCATTTTGTTGCCAATGTAAGGTTATATCCTCTGTCAGAGCAAGGATTTACAATTTCTTTTAGAGCTTCCCTTTCCTGACTACGATGCACCACCTGACTTTAAGGACCAAATACAGGTGGCCAAATTGGAAAGTTCTTGTTACATTCCCTAACGCATGCGTTTAGAATGACTGTATGGAGGAGCTGCTCCTTTTTTCCATTGCTATATAACGACACTAGGAAGACAGACTCTTAATTCATTACTTAAATTAGATACCAGAAGTTAGGCAGTGTGATAGTCGCTTTCACTCCTATTACTGCTCACTGCAGGATGTTTACCTGAGCTCTGAAGTAATTTAATAATTATAATGTAAATGACTCAGAAATAGATGGATTTTAAAGGCTCTTTGCATTTATTACTGCAATAGTTTTGTAGCTTGTTCCCTGAAAAAATGACATGCACAAATCAGCTGTATGGTGCTGTGCTACTGCATGTAGTCAGTAGACCATGATGGTGTTCAGCAGGGGACCAGCCATGGAAAATAAGTTATTTGGACAGAGAGGTAAGGTTCCACAATAGCTTTCTAACAAAGGAGGAGGGAAAAGCAGGTCAGACACCTAACTACTTTCAAGAGAGGTCACTGTAAATTTAGGGAGAGGATTTTGTAGCGCTGGCAGCCAGGCAACTACACTAGATGCTCTGCCTTGCCTTTTTTCTAAGGGTGTGGACCTGCCACAAAGAAGACAGTGGAGAATGATGTAATTCGGAGATATTTATCCATTCTAGCTCTGCCTTTGACTCTAAAAAGGTTTAAATGGTTATTGCTTACTGCTGGCTTAATTCTGGTAAGAGTTTTTTTGGCTGTAAGCTAAGTAGGTTTGTGGCATTATACTTGCTGAAACATGATAAAGCCAGTGATCACTGAATAGTATCTCTAGTTTCCCGAGACTATTCCCTTCATTTTAGCTGGAAGTACTTCTTGTGTCACAAGACCACTGCATTTCTCAGCTACACAAATCTTAACACCTTGTTTGTTTACATGGCAATTTAGGAAAACAGCCTCCTCTCACATGATCTTGTTCTAGCAAAGCAAGCTAGAAATGTGACATATAAAATAATTCACCAACACCACTATTCCCTTTTAGATCTCAGAACAGCTCTCTTTCTTCTCACTCGGTCTCGCAATAAATCATTGTTATTTTGAGGTCATCTGTAAATCAGAGTGCAGCACTAAAAAAAATCAGGCTACATAAAATTAATAACTTTTAACAGAAATCAGACAACTTGTAATTTTTAAATATAGGGAAACTCAGGAGAACATATACATTTACTTTTAATACCAAATTTGTTTTTGGAACAATGCCCTCCGCCAGTCAGTTTTAATAGGAACATAGGATCTGCCATGCTCCATTAAGCCAATGATCCATCAAGTCCAATATTCTCCACTCTGCTTGGCAAATGCAAGATGCTTCAAAGGAAGGCAAATTGCCCGTCATGCACTTGGCCAATTTTCAATTTGAATTGTCCATTGTGCAAAAGCCATTCCATTCTTCATGTCAAGTCCTTGTCCCATACGGTTACAAACGTTAAAGTAATAAATGGTGTGAATGACCTAATGCACTATTTTAATAACATTTAAAGCTATGTTTATGGTCTGATTGGGTCTGTTTCTCTTGAACTGTCAATTAGGTTCGTGTACAATGCTCCTCACATTCATTCTCAATTACATCTCCTATTTCTACTCTATTTCAATTCAGCAGTTAAGCAAATCGACAGTGTTCACAAATCCCCACAATTTTGCATCAGTGTTAAAAAATCAGTTATGATTTTAGAGAGACATTAGACGATATTTCTATTTAAACAGCTACTTGGTGTAACGAAATAGCTTGCACCGATCAGAGAGCATAGTAATAAGAGAGGACTGGAAAGTAAGGTCAAAAGCGGCACTATAGTGACTGATACAATTTATATATATATATATTTATAGTCTTGGACTATATTGCATGTTCTGTACTATTGTGCTCAAAGGCCCTGCAACAGAGGAAAGGGGAGTCTATGAGACAATGATTATATATCTGTATAAAAAGCAGAAGGAAAAAACTTTCAAGATAAGTACATGAAAAGAGACAATAAATGGATACTATAAAATGCAGATTTTTCTTTTCTTATCTCGGGTAGTTTGGGTAGGGCTTCTCTTCTTCATCACTTTTTCATCATGGCAGAGAGTATCTGAGGGATCTGATAGCTCAGAAGGACCATGGGAGAAAACAAATATAATACAAGAGGGAGAAAAAGGTAGAGGAGACAAATGGAAGAAAAAGTTTATACAAAACATGGAGTGGTTGAGAGGGCAGAAGCGAACAATCACAACTGTCCTGGCTCTGGCTAGGACAGGGTTAATTTCCCACGGAGCCAGGCCAGGTGAGCCAGGCGGGCCGGGGGTTATTCCCTACCACGTGACGCCGTGCTCACCATAAAAGGGGCTGGTCGGGCAGGGCCGGGTTCGGCGTGGCTGCGGGACGGGCTGAGGGTCCGGTCGGCCGTGGGAGCGGTAAATTGCTTTCCATTATCACCTATTGTGTATCTCTGTTATCGGTACTGGTGTTGATGGTTTCCCTCTCCCTTGCTGTCCCAGTAACCTGTCCTTACCGCAACCCCCGAGGCTTTTGCCTTTGTTTGTCCGGTCTCCTCCCCACCCCGCCGGGGGAGGGGTGAGCGAGCGGCCGCGTGGTGCTCGGCTGGGCCTAAACCACGTCAACAACTTTGAAGTCCAGTCAAACAGTATGTCAAAGGCAGGAAGGATCGATCCAAAATGCCCTGGTAACTTGTCTCTTGACGTCTCCTTCGGTTTCAGACAGAATCCGTGGCAGTGACAGGTAATCCCTGCCAGGGCTTTGCTGCTGAACTGGCTCCAAATGCCAGTGAGAACTACTAATAGTTGTTGCTCTGTTGTGTAGGTATGGCAGTGTAGGGGACAAGAGGAAAGATGGGCAAAGTAAAGGAATGTAAGTAGGGAACTGACATGTGAACAGCAAGCTTTATGTGCCTTAGTACACAAAATGTCCTGCTTATTTTTCTTCATGGGATGAAGAGACAGGTTTAACATCTCAGTGTGTCATATGGATCGCTCAGTTCCTACAACAGTCAAGTGCATTTTATCTGTGGTTTCCACAAAACTAGATGCTGCTTATTTAATTGGCTCAGCATAATCAGTGGTGAATCTATTAGGGCTACAGGGAGACTTTGTTAAGAAGAGTGTCTAGCAATGCTTTTGTGATCTAATGAGCTGTGTTGTATTAATTGTGGGGGTGTTGCAGTGAGAAAAGGTAAAAAATGCTGATATACTCATGCTTTCTTCCTTACAATCCATCTCAATATATACTTCATTTCTGTGGTGATGTTATCTCTGAAGAAGACTGAAACAGACTGTTGTCTCCTCCCCAAAAATCTTTTTTATTTTCTCCTGTGTATCTCACTGGTTTTGGACAAGTTAATGTATTAGAACTTTGCTTGTGTTCCAAATCATTTTTGCCCTCTGCTTTCTATGATGCAAACATATATAATTTTAGGTGTTTTTTTATCTGCTACAAGGATCTTCAATACAAAGTGTCAAGAAGAACAGAGAAGTCAAGATACATTTCTGTCACTCCTCTATGACTGCAACACCATTTCTATCAGATAGTCATATACTCAAGTACACCAGTCCTTTCCATTGCTGAGTGTCAGACAGAATGGGTAACGTAACAGATTCACTCTTGCTAAAAGGTTTGCTGAAATTATACTGAATTATGTTAAGCACTTTCTGACTCTGAAAATGGGCTGTTCAAAAATGGGCAAAGCTAATAGCTTGATTTAAAGTGAAAGTGCCTCAACTGTTAAGAAGTTAAAGGGTTGCCCTTCGATGGCTTATGGTAAAATTTCAAAAACAGAAAGTCTGAGTGTGTGAGGCTCTTGCAACTTTAGTATCTAATACTGGAGGCTAGTTATTTTTTGATGATTGCATATGTGAAAGATCTTATTAATTTCAGAATCCAATTTTGGTCACATTTTTATTTTTACATTTTTTTTAAAAACTCTCGTATGTCTGTTAACACGCTGTTTTTACACATGGGATGTATATTTACATGTGTGTTTTTAACAAGCCCTTGAATAATCTTTGTATCTCTTCAAATGAATTCCTAATTTCCCCAAATCTCTGACTTGCCAGGCACATATTTCTGTCATCAGCTGTTTCATCTGATAAGGAAGCAGTTTGTATCATTTCTTCCTTATAGACTAATTTTGATGCTTAGTATTCCAATTTTTCTGTGCTAACCTCTCACTATTAATATGAAATTTTATTTGAGCTCTCTATTGGTATCAAATTCCTGTTAGTTGAATTTAGAAGCCTGGAGGGGGGATTCCTAGACAAAGACTTCATTTTTGCAGGCAGTTTCCACATAGCAGCTGTGGTAATATAATGAAAAGTATTGAGGGAGATGAAAATACCTCTATTATGGGCATATAAATGCTTTCTGCGTGAAAGACATTTCCTTATGTCCGCCTGTCATGTCACTGCAAAGTAGATTGCCTTCTACTGCTCTTCTGCTGAATAAGCATCTCTGGTCTCATTTTCTGAGTTGTAATGGGAACTGTAGTTGCTGCTTACTCCTAAAAAACAGGACATGGGTGTTTTAAAAATTAATGCGACCTATGAGATTTACTTTTTCTCCTTAATTTGTCTGAGGTACCAGTCCAGCTGGATTTGACTGTGTTCTGAAACCCTGGGAAAATTTCTTCCAGCTTTTCATGAACGCAGGTTTTTATTACAAGCCAAATATGAAATTGAAACTCCACTGAAAGTGATTGCAACATTTCCATTGACCTGAACTCACTATTGTCAAAAAATTGATGATATCCTTAAAGGTTTTGGTTTCCTGAATTTGGAAAGTGAAGTTGGAAACCTGGCCTCCATACCTCTATGTCAGCACTTGGTCACCCATGCTGGGGTACCACACAGGGACTGCTGAAAGACAGCAGTGCTGAGGGTCTTTAACCTTACTTTCACCTCTACAACTATCCTGCTTCCCAAAACACTTATGATTTGAAGGGGACATCTACCTGTTACTGACAATGGTAGGGTTATTCTAATTTTCATGGCAAAAGATATTGCATGTTCATTGTATTTTAAATTGGCTTCAGGGAATAATTTATAAGTACTGTCATGTCTCCCTTTTTCTACAGGATCCCATTTTCCCTGTCAGTCACTTTGAAGATTGTTACCAGTAAGTGTAGTTTCTTCTCACAGAAACATCCTCTTTGTTTTTTTCTTTCTTTCTGTTACTGAGTGCCTCTTAACTGCTAGAAACTCTGGCATTTCCTCACTCCCTTTTCAGAAAAAGTGGCTTTTCTTACATACAAGGCAGGAAAAGTGTAACAAAATTATATATTCGAAATTTTTCATTTCATAACATGGAATACACATATGGGATCCCCAACCTTGTAGGACACCTGAACCTGGCAGAAGTTAAAGGCATTATGTGCTACACAAAAGCAGGCTGTTGGCATCTGGTGGCTGCTTTAATCAGGCAAATATATAGCTTCACTGTGTCTCTTATATTGACTTTGATTAATTCCTAATGAATGTCTCTGAGCACATCTTATTTCACACAAAGATGTGGCCTCTTCACAAGAAGTGTATTACCAACAAACTTAAGACTAATCTGCCAGTTGCCATTATTATCTCCTGGTCACTTGGGAATAATGATATTCAAAGCGGTCAGTGCTTCACCCTGCACTGAACAGCAAAATATTTCAATGGTAAGAATTAGCTGGTAGAGCTGGAAACATGATTTTTGCCATATCAGACACTGAACCGGTTTTTCACTTGGCCACAAATGACTTGGCAGCTCTGCAGGAGAATGTACTCTCACAGCATAGCTACACTACTTAGCAGGATCCTCTTAATTTCCTCCCCTTGTAGTTGCCCATTCATCCAATATATAACTAAGCGGTTTTGGATGACCCTCTGAGTTGCTGTCACTCAAATAGCAGCTGTGGTTGAGTGTTATCACCTATTCCACAGCAGTCCGTGGAAGGTAAGATTACATTTTCAATCAACACTGTGCGCTGTGGTATTTGCTCCTCTTCCAACAAGAGGAATTTAGTGGTTTGAGGTATGGCAAGTAGTTAGGACCAGGTGGTATTTATCCAAGGGTTCTGATGCAGTTTAAGAAAATTAGGCTCTGAACTATGACAGAATCAGGTAATCTTTGAGTCAAAATTTCCAGACATCCTGGACAACAGAGCTTTGAATGGTGCAAACCAGGGTGAAGGATTTTCTCCTCCCAATGGATCCATGCTTGTCACTCAGATTTGTCTTTTATAATGGTAAGCTGCTGTTTAAAGTTCTTTCTGCTAAGGTGTCACAAGGGAGAATGTGTCCACAAATTAAAATGTATTAAATATCAATTCCCAAAACAATGTGAAAAATCCACTTGTTTCTGGGTTTAAAAACCATTGTGAACTGTTTTAATTTGTCACATGACCTGTTTGTCTCTTGCTATTATTTTTATTATGTCCTGCTTCCCCTATTCCAATCCTCACAGTGACTCAAATCCTGATCCCCCAATTAGAGAAAGATTGAACTGTGTCCAAATATATTCAGACTTAATTACTTGCACAGAACCAAAATTATTGCTAATTTGCTAAAATTAGTGCTACTCTGCACTCCATACATCCATTGCGACTCTCAATCTCATTAGTTGAAGCACTGAATACATCCATGTGATAATTTTTTCTATCAACCAGCAAGGGGACAGTAGGGTGCGTTGCGTTCATCCACCCATATTTGAACCACTGTCAAAAAGAAAACTTGGATGTTAAAGATGTTGTCTTGTGACAATAAATTTACTTCTCACATGGTTGCCAGCACTCAGGCTAAGATTCATGTTTACATTTTCAAGGAGTGTTGACCGAGACAGGGAAACTAATTGAGGAAGAAAATTCAGCCTTATTTATGAATTGTAAGAAAAGCAAATCTTATGAAAGTATACTTTTTAAAGTTTATAAGCGACATACAGTCCCCAGGGCAATGTACAGATAACGGAATTGATTCTGTTGTCCCTTTCCCAGTAGTACTTAACTTCTAATTGCTACTAGTATGAGTGAAAAGAGAGGAATAAAACTTAATTGGCATAGTCTCAGGATACTGTGGATTTGTTCAAAAGTGTGCAAAGATACTGGATTTGTTTAAAGACATATCTGGCTTGCCTTAGAAAAAAGGAAATAAAAGGTGAAAATAGGTAAATTACACAGAGTTGTCACTTAATGCAAAAAAAAAAAGGACAAATACTCTTCTTTTATCTAGACAGACATTTTGCAGACCTTTGAAAATGTAGCTAGTATCTATCTAATGGTTTTATTGGCAGGAGACTTCAGTAGCCTTTTAATATCATAAAGTAGACCACATAATACAAGTGCAACACACAGCTCTGAGGGACTGGTTTCCAGTAGGTGATTTGACAGTATTTTATACCCACTCACTTTGCATGGGCCTGAATGGCTGCACAGTGTGTGTGAAATTACAGGCTCAAGTCTCAGGAATTTCTCTTTTCATCTCATTTAAAAGCCTTAAACCATAATATTAGTTCTGAGCCCGAGATCTGCTTACAGATCAGTGACATCACATCACTCCTTCTTTTTTCTTCATGCTGATTAACCTGTTTAGACTTTCATAGAAGTCCTTGATATAGGAGCTAAATGTCCTTGAAAACACTGGGTTCTTGGCAAGTAGGCAAATTCCCAGTATGAGGCAAAGAAGGCCAATTTTGCTTTCATTACACTGTTGCTATTCCCACCAACTTCCCAATTTTCATGAAAGTAGTACACACACACGTTAGCGAAGGGTTCAGTGTACTGCACGACCTGGATTCTATTTCTAGCATTACCATGAGTGTCTTTTTGCCTCTCTTCAGCCGTCACTGCAAGCAAATAAAAAACAGGTTTGCCTCTTGAGAGAAGATACTCTTACTTTTTTATAAAGCAGGAAAATAATAATTCAGCATCATCATATGACATATACAAGGTTGTTCTGCAAGGAAAAATACTATAAGAAGTTTCTTGGATCTTGCTGATTCTTAAATCTAAATCACGTAGTTACAACAAGAAGGTCGTAGTGTCAACAATCAAATTTTCAGTAATCAAGTTAGATTTATTTTCAGATTAACACTGTTGAAATGTACCTCTCAGAGAAATTCTGGT
Source organism: Aramus guarauna (assembly GCA_013400195.1). NCBI lineage: Eukaryota > Metazoa > Chordata > Aves > Gruiformes > Aramidae > Aramus > Aramus guarauna. Next base: position 1,828,762 of record VXBL01004075.1, on the reverse strand, counting down.
AAGAGAAAAACCCAGAGCTTATTCATTAAATGACCTTTTTCCCATCATTTGTCACAGTGATTTACATATTCACTCAGGTGCCTCATAGATCTGGAAGGTATTACTACTATGCTAGTTCAGCCTAAGAATCAGAATGTATTTCCTGATATTTTTTGTATACTGAATGCCAGCTGTGCTGTTTTCATATTTCAGATCTTTACTCCATTCATCTGCCTAACTTAAAGAACCTGAAAAAAATGGGAATGAGAAATATGGGACCCATGTTTTTGACAATATTGCAAGGAAATTTATTGCTGTGGGTTCTTTAGACAGCTTATTTCAATTTAGAAAAGCTATTTTTTTGATCACTCTCTTCCAGCTGAAGAATACTGCCAATACAAATTTTAAAATCTGAATCATGTATTTCTCATTATTTTGAGGAGGACAGAAAAATTCCACCAGAGAGTAGTCAATCCATATAAACAAAACCCTGTTCCAATCCAATTCCATCCTGCCTTGATCAAGCCAGACCAGTGAAAAGAATGAGGGATTGTATTCTGGCTGCAATTCCAACTTGAACATGAAATACTTCTGACACTAAATCCATGTCCTAACAAAAAAAAGAGTATGAAGAAAATCTAGCGCCTTCAGTAATATAATACTGTATCTTCTATGTTTCACTATTTGCTGTAAATCTTTCAGGCTTTTCTGTTCAGTCTCTGTCCTTATAGGAGTATACTTTTCATTATTTTACTCCTGTCTAAGCAACTTCCAGGAAGCAGTTTTCTAAATTAAAATTAGATAACTTCAAAACCCTGTAAATTCAAGCCAGTATTCACAAAATGTACTATATTGGCAGCCTTTGACTGTTAAGTCTTTAACCAGCTGAAACAACAGACGGCACAAGGTTCCCTGTATTGCTTTGCCTGGTATTTCAAATCTACTCATCCTTTCTCACTCGCTTTCTGCAGTTTGGCTAGTTGACATCTATCTGATACTTTGATAACATTAAATATTTCTGAGGAGAATAATGATTTTGGAACATTGGCATTATTGATGTTATTAATGTTTTGAAAAATATGTAATGACTCATTAATAGAAGTCTCTTTTTGAGACCATTTGGCCATGCCCAGGATTTTGAAGGTACAATTTCACTACTACTAGGTTTCTCACTTACTGTAGTGTTTCAAAAGTGTAGCTTCATGCATTTTATTTGTCTGAATGTGGTACTTTGAAGCCTCAACCATACCAACAAGACACAGCAATGATTTTTAAAATTCTTACTGTCAGGTAAGGCAGAGATGGCCGCAGTTTAATCAGACAAGGATTCTCATATCCCTGTTCTGATACCGTGTTCTGGTAGCAGCCTGATACTGTTGTAAACTTGCTATACATCATATTATTGTGACTGAGATTGTTCCCCTACACATTTCATTTGGAAATACAAAATATTTCTAAGACTGCAGCCATACAAATTACTTTTGAGATTTGTAATGGATTCTTTTGTTGCCATCCTGGCTGTTTTTCAGGTAGGATCTCCTTCAAAGAAACAAAGGGGAAAATTTCTCCACTATTATTGTGCTGTAGAGTTCAAATGCAAGTGCTGGCCAAAATTGACCAGAAAGCAAGTAAAGCAGGAAGGGCAGGAGGAAGAAAAGCACTTAATCTAAATGCACATTAGGAACCGTGTATTTCAGCTTGGTGCCTTTGTAACAGTATGATGGGAGAGAGAAAAGGATTTGGTCAATTTTTTTACATTATCTTTTTCCTTCAGTATCAAGAAGGAATGCTCACTTCCCTGAAAAATTTGACTGGCATTTCTTCTCTAACATCAGCAGAGAGGTGTCAGATTTGTCAGAAGTCCATGTTGCAGGGGTATTGTGTAGTAGATAACGTGGCCTTCTACACAGCGCTTATAGTGCTATACCATGACTTTAATAAGGTTTTATTGCCACTGTCTCACATGGCATTCTCAGAAGCAAACTACAGAAACATTTTAGGTGAAAGTTCTATATACTGTATTACATAGTATTGTAATTACTTGGAGAGTTATCATTTATCCCTTGAAATGGGGGGATGTATCACTAAGGCTTCTACGAGGTTGACCTCTAGGTCGAGTATTATCAGTGACTTGGATAACTGAATAGATAGTAGTCATTACCTTTCATTGTAGAAATAGCAAAGCAATCGGTATTTAGACAATACTCAAAAAATGAAAAATACCACCCATAGAACATGTAATTCAAATTAGTGATGGGAAGCATAACAGAAAAACCAAGAACGTGACTTTCTTGAAACTAAGAACCACTATTAAACCCCCCTTTTATCTATTTCTGAAAAGAAAATAAACCTTGATATGTGGAAGCCTTGCTCTGAGCATGTATTTGGGAAGCAAGAGCATTTCTCATCTACTTTCAGCTGTACTTTTATGTTTTGTTCTCAAGGGAAATTCTAGAGGCAATTGAAAGTCCATTCCTGTAGCCCACTGTAATAACAGAAGATTTTTGTTGAAAAAGGAATAAAATATGGGCAGTATCATTTTTTAAGCCAAAGGGCCCCTGTAAGCATACAAGGTTTGATGCAAACAGATTTTCATGGGTATGCTCTAAAATAAAAACCAGTGATGCTGTGTGTATATAATTAGATTAGACACCAAGACTGTCCTAAATGAACAACGCCAAATACTTCGGTGACAGTAGCTACACGTTATATTAGTTTCTTAGAGAGCAAAATTTCCTCTGCCATGTACATAATTCACGGAAGCTCAGTGGGTTTTTGCATGTGGTGAAAGACATAAAAAACTACTTCCCTAAATAGTTCAAGATGCAAACTAATTAAACTGATGAAACCAAACCCCAACTCTTTCTCCAAAGCTGTAGCTGAGTAAATTATCTTTACGAAACTCTTGGCTGGCTTTTCCTGTGCTTCATGAGTATGAATTTTGTACATTTGGAAAACAACAAAGGCAAAACAGTGGCTGATATTGAAAATAGGGTACAGTGTGAGGTAATGAACACTTTACACTGAGACTATGTAATGATGCTGGGCAATGAGAATTCTAAGCAGTCATACCTGGATTTAGAGTCCACTTTCTCTCAAGTAATTGGAAAACTTATGTGAATTAGAGTTTCAGTAGGACCCGCATTTTTGAGTCCAGATTCACGCAAATTTATACTGATAGCCACATAGTGCTTTGAAAAAGTTTAAAGCAAGAGAGTAGTCTACAAGTAGTATGTAGACAAAGGAATAGCTTTACTGTAAATATAAATTGACACACGTAATCTCTTTGTACCTGCTGTTCTGCTTACTCTGTGTATAAACCCATACATACTCTGCCTCAATTTTAATGGTTGCAGTTTTCATATAGAATAATTTTCCCTATGGCATAACACACTGAAAACCTCGTATTAAAAAGTAACATGTCTCCATGTAGCAGGAATCTTTGTGACTGGTATCTGTAGAGTATCAGTAGCTCTGATTACGTGCAGTGGGCATCTTAACATACTCCCACTGTGTTTTAGTTTGACACCATACAGAATTAAACCAGTCACATCTCAGGCAGAGGCATCTGGAACACTTTGGAAATCACGACTCACTTTTATCATCCGTAAGCCAGTCAAGAGTTTCTTTTCACCTGAAAATTTTAACTTCAGCTGTTTCCAGTGTAGGGTGGAGTATTTCTCAAAATAATGATCAAGCTTTATACGGATGTAACAGGGTTGCGCCCCGCTTTTGTGTTTGAGCCATTTTAGCTTAAACTACCTTGCTGGTGGCAGCAGCCTCACGTCGTTACTACTCGAGCAAAGCAGCCCCGGCTTCCCTCGGAGCTCGTACCACGGCGGGGACCCCCTGAAGCGTCCCTACACCGGCGGCGATACTCAGCACCTGAGGACCAGGCGCGTCGGAGGAAGGCTTTACCTCAGCGCTGCTGAGGGACACTTGTAACGGCCCTGTGGTAACGGCGCCTCCCCCTCACACTCCCGCCCCCCGCCCCGGGCTGAGCCGGCCGTTGGGCGAGCGCGGGGAGAGGCGTCCCCTCCTCTGTGGAGCGCCCGCTGCGGTAGGCGGCTGCTCCTCTCCTCCGCGGCTCGGCCCCTCTGCCTCAGTAACGATGCTGTCCTAGCGAGGGATGATGACAGGGAGAGGAGAGGGGCAGAGCCGCCGCCGGGAGCCCTGTCTCTTGCTCGCCTCCCCGGCACTTCCCGGCTCCCGCTGCCGGGCTGCGCATCGCGCCGCCTTCCTGACGGGCGGCAGGAGGAGAGGGCGGAGGGGCGGCGGTGGTTTTATGGTGAGGGTTTTGTCCTCTCCAGGTGCTCTGTCCCCCGCCGGACAGGGCTTTCCTCCTCCTCCTGCCTCCTTCCCCGCCACACACGGTGCCGGACGAGGCCGGCCGAGAGCGGGAGCAGCCGCCGCCGCCTGAGGGGACCCTGACCATGTCGAGCAAGAGCAGGAAGAGCAAGGAGCAGGGGAGAGTGACCTTCCCCCCGCAGCAGGAGGAGGAGGAGGAAGGGGCAGAGGAAGAGGAGCAGCAGCGCCGGCGCCGCGGCTGGAGAGGCGTCAATGGGGGGCCGGAGCCCCCTCCGCCACCTCAAAGAGCCGTTAAAACCCTCCGAGAGCCCTACGGCTACTACCCGCCCCCCCCATTTGCCAGCACCATGTAAGTCGGGCCCCACGGGTGGGTTAAGAGGGTGCTGGCCGGCAACTTTACCGGAGGAGCCGCGGGGTCCGGCCGCCGTGTCCCCGGCAAGTTGTGGCACTCGGCTCCGGGAAGCGCCGCCGGTTGCGGGGCGCCTCGCTCTGTCCCGCCGACCCGGGCCCCGCGGCGGGAGCGCAGCCCGCCCGGCCTGGCAGCAAACGGGCGTGACCGGTGCAGCGAGGGAGAGACGGGGCCGGTTTGCAGTGGCTGAGGTGCGGAGACTTCGCAGAAAGTGCCTTGAGGGGATAGTCCGGTCGCTACCTGCCCCCGGCCACCCCCCGCGCCCTCCTCCCCAACCCCTCGGCTTTGCTTCTTCAGGGTGAGGAGGGGGCAGCACGTAGCAGAAGGCAGACAGGGGGGCTGGGGCATAAGGCATTTAATCTCTTTTCTTCTTTCTTTCTTTTTTTTTTCTTTTTTTCCTTCTCACTGGCTATTAGCAGAGCTACCGAGAAAACCTAATTATTGCCTTGGCTAAGGTTTAGAGAACCCATCGCACCCTTTTGTACTAGCAGTGCTAATGCATCTCTTTTATATTTTTTTTTAAATCTAGGCTGTAATAAAACCAGACTCCCCACAGAAATCTAGGACACCTGTGCAGAAAAGGCTCAGTTCTTGAGATGCTTCTTATCCTGTTTGATGTTGGCTTCAGAAATTTCAGTTTGTTGGTTTTAAGGTGCAATCATATATATAAAAATACTGACTAAGGCTAGGCTCACTGCAAGAGAAGTAAATTCAGCTTTCCTAATAGGGATGTTAACTTTCTTTTCTCTGACTTCTAAAATGTAGGTTGTCCATGAATTATTCACTTATTTTTATAACATGGTGCCATTTAAATAGATTTACCTCTGAGTATTAATTGAGTATCTTAGGCTTTCAGGATAATATTCAGTTCTTAATTAAATATCTTAATTACCAGATGACAAACACTTTATTTTGAGTTTGAAGATAACATATTCAGCATTTATATAATAAGCCTTAATTAAAATCACCCTAGAGACAACTGTAAAGAGATAATTAGAGTAGCCCTTAGAATTAGATAACCACAAATAAAAGTGGTTTTTACCATCCCAGTGCAGAAATTCTTCACAAATACCCTGTACCCAGCAATAAAGACTTAAAGTGAAGGAGTCTTTCACACATGTTTAACTGTCTGAAAGTTAGTTGAGCTTAAGCTGTTTGTCTAGGCTGCCTCTACAGTTGATGGGATGAGAGAAGAAATAGCAGTGGGCAAGGCAGTGTAGTCATTTGTCTTCTTTCTTGAGGCACCCGTCTTTCTCCATAAAAAGAGTCTAGAGGATTAGTTTAGACTCAGACACTTTATTTTTAGACAGTTGAAGTTAGCTCAGATCAGTTGTAAGCTATGAGTCCTAAACTTCCAGATCCCTTTTAGGTTAGTGTCCTCCTAGAACTGTTGGCATATTCCTTTCTTTAAGAAATGGGTATTATGCCACGAGGGAAGAAATCTGGAGTTCAGTTTGCACAGCTATAGGTATTTGAGCCTGGAGTGGGCTCTGTCTGTTGGAAAAAAGGGCTGACATTAACCAATGTAATGGAAGTGTATTGAACTGACGGGCCACAAAGGCAAAAGACCTACAACTACTGTTTCCTCTGTTATGTGCCCGTGGTCACCCTTGGCATAGTAGTGGGATTTTTCTTCTGGAGTAACATTTTTGTGTTTGGTGCTAATGCATAAAATCATAGCATATGTTAATAAAATGAGTATCAGTTTGCTCATAATGCTCCCAGATTGACACATGTAAGGCTTTAGTGTGCACAAAGTGAGTATGAGAATCCCTTGACTGGAAGAATTTGTGGTCTAAATATTCAGTACTGACAAACCGCAAGTGGAAGGAGGCAGGAAGATGTGAAGTAGTTTGCAGAAGAAGATGCACTTAGTTGGTATTTGCTATGTCTTTGCTCTGAAAGCTGTAACCTGTGCAAGGTACCTGTCAATGTACAGCTGGCTCCCTCCTGTGCCAAATATCGCTGGAAAAAGTAATTAACCCCAGATTCCCACTAAGATTGCAGACTGTATGTAATACTTGTTTCACAAGGTACCGTATGTCCCAGTGGGAAAAATGTGGGCAAAACCTGTAAATTAAATGTAGTAGGCATTGGATGCCTTATTTTCTGAGTCTCTCTGAAAATTGCAGCTTAGTTTCCTGAGTGGAAAGACAGAACACAAATAAAGGACTGAGTGGAAAAGGATCTTTAAAATTCTTTGTTGCTGCAGCCCTGTTAACTTGGCTCTTTCTTGGTGAGATGTTTCCCTTTTTCTGTGTGTGCATAGATGCATTCCTGTCATCAAAATATAGTCCTTTTTTTTTTCCCCCCCCCCAGGAATTCAGATGGTTAGTATTTTCTGTTCAGGAGTTAGTGAAGAGTGATAGTAGGAAAAAGCTCTGCATAGTTTGTGGGGCTGGAGGGAAAGGAACAAACTTAAGTATGTGTACACCTCCTCCTGATATCTCGTGTTTTGTTCCATTTTTTGACTGCTTCTTTCCAGTTCAGAGCCAGAACTTCTGTGAACTGACATGAGGGCATTTTGGATGATGGATTATGTCATTTCAGACCAGTGGGAGAGTATAGACCTGAGTCAGATCTTGCAGCTGGCCTGATTTATGTTCTGCTGTTCAGCTGAATTAGCCTCCCTCTTCTAGAAAGCCCAGGCAGTAGTTCACAGAAGGGAGAAGGAAGCTCTCATTTCATACACTTCATATTCGGTGCAGGGATTCCCAAGTTGTGTGGAACATGAACAAGCTTCCATGCAAACATACATGAATGTGATGCTATTTTTTACTGGCGAAGAAACAAATTTACCAGCAGCCTCTTCTGGCACATGGCTATAGTAGAGCTTGGAGGCATAGCAAAGCCTTCATTTGGGAGAGGCAGTGAGGGTGGGGGGGGATTACCCCTCTAACACTGCCTGTGGCCCTGCACAGAGCCAGGAGCTGCTACCTTATTTTTTTCCTGTGATGGTAACAAAAGAAACATTTAAGATCACTTAGTTTAAGAGATCTGGGGAGTCATGAGCTAAAATGTTGTTTGTATGTATGTGCATGTTTGAGCACTTAGTTTGGGAGTAAGGCAATAATCATTCTTTAATTTGAAAACTGGAACCTCAGAGGTTACGTTTTGCAGAGCAAGAGGCACAATCCATATCTCCTGTGCGTCTGACTCCGGTGTTGTTGCTTTTAAATGTGCGTGCGCATCGCGGTTTCTGTGATGTACTTATCTGATCTGTCCATAATCACTGGACTGCATTTCCTTTTCAGGACTAGAATAGAATCAAGATCACTAATGCTGTACTTTAGTTTAGCAGTGGGGTAAACTGCTTGTAAATTGTTGATGCCATCTTTTATTGCGTTTAATAGTTCAGGAAGAGTAACAGCCTGTTCTTCAAGTACAAATGTTAGAAAGTTGCTCTACAGATCTGGGAAGGCCTAGAATGAAATGGCTGTTTCTCCAATTTCTTGCTTATTTAAAAAAAACAAACAAACAAAAACTTATGCAGTTTGCAGTGTTAGAAAATAGACTTAGAAACAAGATTATAAGTCTTTTGAATGGCTGTTGATGAGATAAATGAACAGCAGAACACAAGGAATTCTCAGGTCAACAGTGTCCCACATTTCTGTCCTTCTGTTACAATTCTGAAAGTTTGAACATGAGTATGGGTAGACTAATAGTAGAAATCTGTAATTGAAACAATCTATGGTAGAAGCAGAGGAATCATAATACTTACTCTAGTCCTTTGCAGTTGTTGTGTTGCTCAAATTTCTAGCCTTGTACGTAGGAGTAACTGTCCAGGCAACAATACGAAGCAATGCAAGGTCATAGTAAATGTGATGCATACAAAACACAAGGGACAAGTGGCCATTGCTTGTTTTGTGGAAATCTTTTTTAAAATATTTTTTATTGCATATATGAAGGTCACATGTTTTAGATAAAAATATTTAAAGTTAACATAAACACGTTATAATGTAGGATAGATTTTTGTGACTTATGACATTACCTGGTATGTAACAAACCATTAGTTGTTCAGAGTGTACATAACGTAGCTCTATCTGAAAGCTTGTGGTACCATTAGGTAAAGGTCTTGAAAGGTGGTAGGAGCTGTGGCCTCACTAATGTGAGATTTCTGCTGCAAAGCTGAAATGGAGGTGTCTTGCTTTCGTATTACTCAACAAGGGGCTGACTTAGTGTCCTGTCACATCTTGGTTAATTGTTAATTGTCTTGTAGTGTGTTATGTTCATTTACAGCTATCACTGAAGTTACTGAGTGTTTGCCTATGTAGGGAGCAGTGACCTAGATTTAAGCTGGCAAATGGCTAATGGTAGCAGTATAGTTAGGAAATAAAACTTGTTACTTGAGACCATCCTTGTTTTATACTAATGAATGAATGACTCTGAAGGTTTGTGGTGTACAGTTTCTGAAGCTCTTCCTTCTTGCCAATTGGCGAGAACCTCTTTGGTTCCTCGAAACAGCCACCCAACTGCTGCATGCTTAGGGCCAAGTGAAAGGTGTCTAGATGTGGTGGGACTGGTGTACTTCAGTTAACATGATTGCTCTCCTCCAATTCCATCCTTCTTATTAGTGCTGAGCAGCGAACAGAGATTTGAGGCTGTATAGACCCCTTTGCCATTTCTGTGCTGCGAAATGTGAGAAATAGTTGTGGAAAAAATTGAGGGGCTCAGCTGCTGCTTCATGGCAGAAAAAGAGGACTGAATTCTGTCCTCTCACCTTCCTGCTGCATGCTACTTAGCGTAATTATGCAATCTATGTATTAGGACTAGAACTTAATGTCCTGGTGTACTTCTGCTGAAGAATTAACGTAAAATAATTGGGCATATTTCTTGCGTGGCATTCTTGTGGATTTTTTGCCATGCATTCTGCAGATTTTTAATTTTTTGTCTTTCAACTCTTGGGAACAGTTGGGAAGAAGAGCATCACAATTTCCATCTCTCCTTCCCTCTTTTAATGTAAGTTGTCAGCTCCTTACAGAGACAAGGTTGAGAATATGAACTTTAAAGGCTCTAGGAAATAGAACACAAATAATTAATGCACACTTAGTTCTATTTTAGTCATATTTTTAAGCCAGTATAATGATATTTAGAGATGCAACTTTTTTGTTGTTTTCATTACTTCAGTTGGCAAATACTACATATAAAATGTGCTGAAAACAGTTAAATAGTTAAAACTAACATTTCAACCATTTTCTTCATACTTTGGGATAGCTTCAAAAATATTAGCTGTAAGAACAGGAAAGCAGAAGATGGAATAGGAAACCTTGTACCCGATGCTTCTTGCAGGCAATACTCTGACCAGAGCTGTGCTGGCTTCAAGGTCTTTGAATTTGCTGAGGGGAGGAAAAGAGGAGGGATGACTGTTAGGATGAACCTAACAGTCTGTGCTGTGTGGTGCTGCACAAGATTGTTTTATTTTTTTCAGGAGGTCTTGACAATATTTTAGTCATTAAAATACGAAGCAACTTTCATCTTTGTTTTGAGGAGATACTGCAGTCACTTCAAATATGTAATTTCTGTCACAAGATTTATAGCTAAGGATATCTTCCTTATTGGGCAGATATTCTAATGCAACGCCTTTGGAAGGGTATATCTCTTTTTACAGAAATCAGATGAGTCATCTCAGTCAAACAGTAGGTTTTGAAAGAAAGATAGATAAAACAGAAAATAAGTGACATATTTCAAAATACTCTGAAAAATTACACTGAATATATGGGGGAAATATATTGTTACGTATTTCATAGAAGATAAATGAGATTCACGGTTGCAGTTCAGAGTCTTCTTAAATCATAAAGTCAGCATGAGTCAATCGGTTCTCTGTCTTTTTTTACTTTTTTTAATACACATACTTTTTTTCTTTATAGCATTACAGTAAAAAATTACATTTATGTGGCTGTATGTTTTTAGATGCGGAGGAAGAATAGAAGCATAGCAAACAGTAAGATCTTGTTTAAAAGGTAACTATGAAAAGACATTTCTGATTTAGTTCTGATTTTGTGGGGAAATAAGGTAGTAGCATACTGTGGCTGTTCACATGTGTACTCTGGGCTCAAATCTTTATATCTGAGTACTCCCAAATGTGAAATATGCCTGAGCTTTAAGACATTAAATCAATTCTGTGTTTAACAGAGTCACAAATCCTCTCTGTTATGCAGCCTTTTTCATAGACTTAGAAGAAAGTGGTACAGAAGTGGAAAAAAAAAAAAATCTGTCATGTTTGGCAAAGCAGTTTTGGCACATATTTAAAAAAGTAAATACCAGTTAGCATTGCTTATACTGTAGTGCCACTCAGGTCATTCCTGGTACTCCAGAAATACCAACCACAGATGAAAATGTAAAAAGATCAAATGCTTCATCCCAGGAGAGGCCTGCCCTTGGTAATGAGTGTTACAATCTCTTCACTTGGTCTGCAGGGGAACTGCCCATTTGTGTTAACTGCAACATTCAGAGCATGGACTAGCTTTTATGGTATTTGCAGCTGTGATAAAGTGATTAAGATTTTATGTTTTGCGGAATTTATTACTACTGATGCAGATAGCTGGAAGGCCAGACATATTCTTATAACCTAAATGGAATTAGTTATGCCCAATGAAAACCATTCAGGTTGACGTTGCTGCATATGGGGAAATCCAGTTATGTCGACAGGCATATTTTGTGCCATGGTAATACAGATAAGCTCATTGTTGAAAGATTACCCCCACAAAAAAAAACCCCAGGCTGTCACTCCGGTTGTGGATTTGAACCTGCAGCAATTAGGATATGCAGCTTTTGAATCTGCCCATGCAGGTTCCACTATGTTCACTTAAATGTCTTTGTGTGCGCCAAAGGTGCGTGTGGTGTTTTTCCCTCGGTTCTGTCCTTTTGCAGACTGATGAGGTTTCCTTAAAAAGGGCTGTTTAATATTTTGCTTTGCCCTCAGCATTCATTATGTAGCCCCACGTCTCTCCTAATGCACGTTACCTGGCTTTTGCAGTGAGGGTAGAAGGATTAATTTCCTCTTCATTTTTTTTTGTCTGGCCTTTTACTCTTGTATCTGAGTTTTTTGCCAAAGTGAATAAATTAATTTTCACAATGCTCCTGTAAAATGGGAGCCAACTGCTCTTTTTTTATAGATGAGGAACAGAAGCACATAGGACTTAAGGACCAAATTGGAAATTTATAAGGCCTGTTTGTCTCTATGGAGCATACATATAGTGCTATATGTATTCAAAGCACAGCCTCCATTAACTCATATATTGTTTATCAGCTGCCCTGGTGTCTCTGTGCCCATCAAATCAGCTCAAGTGATCTCTATCTCTTGAGCTAATGGATTAACTGACAGCAGCTGGAGGCTGTCTTGCTCAATATTGAGCTGGACTGGAAAGGAAAGGAAGATTGCTGGTGGGTTTCAGATTTATTTGCAGATGGTAGTGAAGGAAGGTATGGTATCCCGAGTACCTTTTCAGTCCTTTGGCCTCTGCTCTGACAGGCATAAATAGTTCTGTTCTTCCCCAGCTGTGACCACTTTAGCCTAATCCCATCCATTCTGTTTATCAGACCTCGCCAGAAGTGGAATCCCTGTTGTTTCCTGTTGTTTCCTCCAGCTAGGTAGCATCTGCTCCTCAACCTCTCATCCTAGGTCCATTTTCTTTGCAACTTCTAGTCTCCTCTCTGAACTTCCCTCTCTAGTTTTCTTACCTATCTAGATTCAGCTCAGCATCTGATCTGTCTGTTCTCTCAGCCCATTTCTGTTTGTTCCCTACTGCTCTCAGTCAGTATTTTCACTGGTTCATAGTTCCAATTTCTGTGTTTTCTGAATTACTTTGCTCATCCCTTCTTTTATTCTGTTCCCCTTCTCTTTTCTCCGTCTTTCTGCTTTTGAGGGGAGTTCACAGCTTCCCTGGTTCTCACTTTTCTTTCCTAAATAACCTCACTTTCTTACACCCAGGTTTCTTCTTTCCAGTGCAGCCTGCCATCCCCATTTTCATTCAATAGCTCTTTGACTTTCCCGTTTTTCTTGACAGTATTACAAGAATGCTTGAGGGCTTTTGAAAGTATAAATATATACTTGTGTAATGACATTAGATAGCTTCTTCCCTCCAGCTCCTGGAATAGTAGATGTATATTAGAAATAGGCCCAACATAACCCACAGCATTGCGGAAGTCCAGCTGGAGTGAGAGCTGATCCCAGTTGACCTTGGATCATGCGCCATGTCTGGAATCTGAGCAGTTTGGTTACTAGCATCCAGAAAGTCTGTTGAATGTGTATGAGCTGATGTTTTTCAAAGACTTATAATTTGACCAAACTGACTTGTGAGTAGAATCTTCCAGATTTGGTTAACGTTTCTAGTAGTAACACTAGAAAGCATGAGATCAGGCTTCCCTGTGTATTGCTTGGCAAGACATCAGGAGGAAAACTTGTTTTCAGCTCTCATTCATGTAAACTACAATCCAGTAAGCATAAATATTGCCTTCCTTAAATCATCAGCTTGAATGCCTATGGTATATAGTATTAATTACTACTGAATTAGATTGCAGACAAGCAAGCATGAAGGCAGAAAGGTCACCATAAGGAATACTTTTTGTCAATACATGGCAAATGACAAGGGACAAAGTCATTATTTTTGTAGCCACAGGAGAAGTGGAAGCTACAAATAACCAACGTAGTGAAATGCTGTAACCTTTTTGTTTTCTCATTAGGTACATTGAAGAAAGTCCATCTCTGAGACGTATGACTATGATGAGGGAAAAGGGAAGGCGACAGGCCATTAGAGGCCCAGCGTTCATGTTCAACAACAGGGGCACCAGCCTTACGGCTGAAGAAGAGCGCTTTCTAGATGCAGCAGAGTATGGAAACATACCTGTGGTGCGCAAAATGCTGGAGGAGTCAAAAACACTGAATGTCAACTGTGTTGACTACATGGGCCAAAACGCCTTGCAGCTTGCTGTAGGGAATGAACATTTGGAAGTGACAGAACTTCTGTTAAAAAAAGAGAACTTGGCACGGATTGGAGATGCCCTGCTGCTTGCAATCAGCAAGGGCTACATTAGGATAGTGGAAGCAATTTTGAATCATCCTGGGTTTTCAGTAAATAAGCGACTGACCCTGAGCCCTTGTGAGCAGGAGCTCCAGGATGATGATTTTTATTCCTATGATGAAGACGGTACCCGCTTTTCTCCAGATATCACTCCCATAATTTTAGCTGCCCACTGCCAAAAATACGAAGTCGTGCACATGCTATTGATGAAAGGAGCAAGGATAGAAAGACCTCATGATTATTTCTGCAAATGTAATGACTGTACAGAGAAGCAAAAACACGATTCTTTCAGTCATTCTAGGTCAAGAATAAATGCATACAAAGGACTGGCTAGTCCAGCTTATCTGTCTCTCTCCAGTGAAGATCCAGTACTCACTGCTCTAGAACTCAGCAATGAACTTGCCAAGTTGGCCAACATTGAAAAAGAATTCAAGGTAATGGTGTCTCGGTGTTTTTCTTTGTTACTGTTTTAAAGTTGCTACTACTTCGTGATGTCCTTAGATGCTTGAAATTATTTCCTGTGTCTTTACTTTTTCAATTGCAAATGCTTTCATGATATTTATTGTCTCTTTTGTTCTTGATTTTGAGTTTTCAATACACAAGCCTTTAAAAAAGAATTTTTAATGAAATGAAATTGCTTTTGCACCTACTGTGTACGGAGAAAATTGGAAAAAGGGACAGTGTGTATACTGATAACCTTGCAGCAGATGGAAAACAGTTTTGGCTGCTGTAGCAGACAAAGATCGGTTTTAGTTACAAATGCTGAGTAGTATAAGTAGTATAAGTGCAGAAAACAGAAACGTTACGCTTTTCTTGAGCATACTGCTGCATTGACCTTACTCCCTCTTTTTTATTTGTGCTAATTTTGAATGATGTCTCCAAATTGTTAAGAATACATGAAGTGGGGGGGGTTTGACATGCTTTTTAGAAATGTCACTTGTTCAAAACCAGCTATTAAATTGATTACAGTTGTATGTCGTATTATCTGTTTTAAGCTGTATCTGGTTTAGTATGTCAGTGCCCTGATTTTCCCACGTATTTCAGCTTTTCCACCAGAGAATTAATGGCTTAGTTAACTATTGTCCACTGGGTTTTTTTAAATGATTTTGCAGTTCTGTTGAATACCTTGAAAAGTACAGTAACACCCACCTTCTCCCTTGCCCGCCCCTCTCTCCCCCCAACCAAACCCCACAAAAAAGTCAAGCACCAGTAAGTGGACTGCATGTAATAAAAAAAGCTCAGCTTGGGGAATGACAGATTGTTTTCAGTGAGTATTAACAGTGTTGTATCTAGTTTTAACAAAAAAATTAGTGAGTTTCAGCAGGGTCAGTGTTGGGTACCACTTGTTTGTGTAATGTCTTCATAAATTATTTGAGGGAGGCAAAAGATACATTAACCTTTTCAAAGAACAGCAAGCATTGCTAACACTGTGGAGTATTTGGAAGAAGTAGACAACAACATGGAGAAATATAGGCAGAAATTAATATAGTGAACTTTACCAGAAGAGGAAGAAACAGGTTTAGACTCCTGAGAAAGAATAGCTCCAGATATAGCTGAGTTAAAATATAATTTAAAAATAAGGTTTCAGTGCTGAGAAGGATTCATGTATTACACCACGCTCTAATGAAGTGTAAGACTCAGCTTAAACCTTGCCTCACCTTCCTTTGCTGAAGGAACCCCCTCGTATCATGCTGCTTATTGTGCAATTCAGCAACTGGATTGAGTATTTCCTCAATGTATTTATTCAGCAGTATAGGAAAGATGTCAGATTTTTTTTTTTCCTCTGCTGAAAAAGTACTGAACTGGGAAAGCTCTTTGTGAACATAAAATTGAAGAATTAGAGAATTTTATCACATGCACAGAGCCTGTTGGTTTGTGCGCTTCACACAATGAATTATAGTTATGTGCCTCATTTAGAGACCATTATAGAAGGTTAAACCTCTGATGTGTATAACTCAGTGCTGTTCATCATTGATTCTTTTTCAACTAGGCCAACAACCTGAGAGCCGCAGGGTCTCTGGAACTGTGTGCCCAAGATAGAGATTTATGGGTTTTCAGAATAAGGCTTCAGTGGTTGGGGATACAAAACTTTTTTTTTTTCCCTCTTTTCCCTTTTTTTCCCTGCAGTTTCTTAGAGAGAACTTTTTTTTCTGGGTTGGCACCTTAGAAACTCTACTATCCATCTTTTTGTGATACTGCATACAAATTTTGTTTTTATACCTGTGTTTAGAAACACTGGTGGGCTTAGGGAATCAATTTAAGTGTTATGCAACTCCCTAGGAACCCAAAATACAGTTTATGCCACCAAAAGCTAAATTAAGGCAAGCTGTATCATGTTTTTGTAAGGGGAGGATGTAGATGATTAGAACCGAATAAAAAAATAATAAAAATAGGAATTCATGGGAAGCTCCTGTGTCATAGGTACTAATATGATGAATACAAACTTCATCAGAAAAAAAAAAACCAAACCCAAAACAAACCCCTTGATATTCTGGAGGAGAAGAAACAATGGTTTTTTTTGGTTGGACTTCTCACTTCAAACCAGAACTTAAAAATTACTTTAGTTTTTAAAATGTTAAATTGTCACAGAATAAAATATTCTAGTTTTACATTTTTTTTCTCTTTTTCCTTTTTTTCAACTGTTTAGCCTCTATTCATTGATATTTTGGGATGCCGAAGAACCCAAGAAATCTACTATTTTCAGATTTCAGTATGTTTGGATAGCACTTACACAGCTGCTAACCTTGCCAGGTGTATAAGATAATTCAGTTTTGGCACCTACAGTAGAAATCATTCCTAGCTCCTTGCTAGCACGGAAATTCCAGCTTCTCATCAACTTCAAAACATTCTGGTGAAATAATTATTCTCCTCATTGACCTCACATCTATCTCTTTTCCTTCTGATTCTTATGGATCTCAGGGCATTCTTTCTGTTTTTACAGAAGTCTGGTAGGAGAATTGCTTGTTTTCCTCTGGCGTCAATGGTTGGCTGCCCTTCCTGGGGAGAAGTGGTAGTGGAAAGAGGAGGGAGGGAGGGAGGGAGAAAGGAGGAAAACAAAGAAGCAAGGAATTTTTTTAGCATCACCATCACACCAAGTCCAGGAAGGGCTATAATTTCCCAGCTGATGAGAACATGGCATTCCACTGGGGCTGTGGGCAGGTATGATGGGGCTGCTCATGTCATGAATGTAATACGAGGTGCCACACTGAGAGCTGTAGAGGTAAAGGGGAAAGCAGCCAGCATTTCTGTGTCTTACAGAAGCCCACTGTGAGAGCTTGCCACGTTTGATGTAAGTCCAATTTGTAACTGTCTGTTCAGTGCTTTCTTTTCTATAGGTATGTCATCCAAATGCCTTTCTCTAATAACTGTGTGCTTTGTCATGTCCCAGAGGAGAAGGCTTCTAGTCCAACGTTTGTACTCTCTGAATGACTGATAGGCTTCTGGTATACTCTCCTCTAGGATCGTCACTGGAAATGCTAAAGTATTCTGATCAAATTCAATCTGTAGCACAACACTGAGCGGAACTGTTTCAGGGTAAAGAAAAATGGACAAAATAGTTCATCACCTACAGAAAATGGACAAATCTGTTTAAAGGGACTTTTGATGATATTCATGATTTATTCTTAGTATATATGGTACATTAAGGCCCATAGCATTTCCTGTGCACACTCGCAGCAATGCACTTCTTGGATGTGGAGCACTCGTACAGAAAATACTTTTCCAGTTGGTTTTCCCACAGAGAAAGAATATAGGGTGAACTTGTTTAAAAATGCCTGAAGGCAAAGCTTCCTAGTAAATGCTTGCTAAATCAAACCTTGCATCTTCTGTGTATGCAAAGGCCAGTCTGCCTCTGTCACTTGTGATTTGCACTAACAAATTCTGATGTTCATGTGCAAAGCAGAGTTTGCACAAGCATATTAGAAATGTGGGAAGGTGGCTTAGGACATTAATTCACGACAGTCAGTTCCCTGTGAATATTTAAAAAACCTTATTAATTACACTTTTTCTTTTTTTTTATTTTGCCTTTAGAAGTAAGGAGAAAGGATTCAAAGAAACCAGTGAACCCTCATTTTTTTCCTGGAAGATGCAAGATGCATAGCCAAAAAAAAGTATTAAAATTGAGTAAAAATAGATGGGGAAACTGGAGCCCTAATCTTTCATCCTCAAGCTTCCTTACTTCCTACTAATTTGTGAAATCCTTGTTCCAAGCTCCTGTTGCTCATTTTGCTCTTCATCTATTTGTTTCTTCTTGACACTGTTACCCATTTTTGTTCTTTGTATCCACTTGTCATCTTCCTCTATTTTCTTCTATTCAGTTCCCTCTTTGGATTTCCTCTTTTCTTGTCTCCCTTCTAAGTGCTCACCTAATTTTCTTTACTTCTTTATCTTCCTCCCTTTACGTTCTTTATTGCATTTTCTAATCCTGGTAAGGCATGGCTAGCTTGTCTGAACATGCTGGTGACTCCTCTTTAAGTCTGGAAACCAGCTAAGGGAACAGCAAAGATTATCAGTGCCTGGCTGTCAAAGCAGCAAGACATCATTTTAATATAGCAGCATAGTTCATTGGTGATCTTAGTCCTCATTCCAGAGATTGACAGCAGGAATTCAGATGACATCAAAAATTTCAATTTGTTTTATTTGAGTCAAAACTGCTACCAAATCATTAAAAAACAAACAAAAAATGCAAACCTTTGCTCTTCCATACTTACTACTATCATGCCAAATTTCAGTCTCTTAAAGCAGCTGAATAGATTCTCTCCTGTCTGATTTTTAGGGATGTTTTATATGTAGTAGAACTAATTAGAGAGAAAGCAGCATTGTTGATGAAGTTCTGTGTCTAAGATGCAAAAGCAGAATTCTACTTCGCTCTGGGCTTCTTCACCAATTTTCCTATTTACAAGGGCTTTTATAACCAACGTGCCTGATTGGAAAGTGTATCAAATCTGCTGGTTTGATTCCTTTCTTTTGTTGGAAAGGACAAAACCTGTTAAGTTAGAAAAAGTTAGAGTGGTGTTTTACTGGCATCTGTCTTTATGTGTGGATAGAGATCTCTGAGGTGTGCTGCTCCGTACCTGATAGACTGGCTAGGGAAGCTCAGTCTGGAACTGTGTCTTGTCTCAATGTAAAAAGAGTCTTCATTACCATAGTTGGAGAATCATGTTTTCTAATCCCAGTAGCACCACGAAATACTTTGCAATACAAATATTCCCACTTCTTATGTTTTCTTCTTCTGTTTTTAGCAGGCTCTGGCTACTGCGGCTCCTGAGGGTTACTAATGTTAATTGATATTTACCCTACTCCCTGAGAACTTTAAAACTGTTACTGCACGGTGATGGGAGAATTTCTAGCAGCTGATGGAACTTTCCTTTGGAGTCACCATAGAAAAAAACAGGACAAGGTGGCTAAAAAGCCACATGATAGTCCCTGTATACCAGCTAAACACTGTCCTGTGTAAGCAAACTCGATTCTCTCAGTGAAAATTGCACTAGCTGGTATTGCATTAGAGCATCATAGCAAGGATCAAAAAGATTGTAGTCCTGCTTTATATAGGATAAATCCCCGTTCCCAGTTTTGCTAAAAGCTCTTACTGAAACCAGCGGAAGATGTGGACGTGCATTTAAAAGCGGAATCTGTCACTGTTCCAAGTAAATTTACATAGTGTTATCTCAGCTGAACTAACAAAGAGTGTTCAAGCTTGATCTATGTTTAGGTCCAACTTTTAAAAGGACAGGGCTCAGATCCATAATCATTAGTCCAATTATGTGCTTGATTTGCATATACAGTTCCTGCAGTTATATATGCAAACTGACTATTTACATGATCTCAAAACAGCCATTTAATACGTAATACTCAACATAAAGCTATGATTGCATATAATGTGTGTGAACTAGTTATGCAGTTGTGCATAGTCACAAACTGCGGTGCTTATAGGAATGTAGCTCATATGATAGAAAACATATTCATTTTGTTTGATGGCATGTGATTGCTCGGTATACATTTTCTTTGGTGTAGTTAAAAATCTTACACGTTAAGTCAGCTGAAGATTTTTTTGTTCTTATGCTTCATTCTTTGCACACAGATTGCTATGTTCTTTGCAAAAATTCTAGAGGAACTCACAAGGTAGTCTTTAATGTTTTGAGTGAGAATAGAATATGCAGAGTTGGGCAGGCTGAGATCCAACCATTGATGTATGCCAGAGTCCACCAAAACTGCTTGTGAGACACGGTTCTGCAATTTCGGTCATCGTCAGTTGTCCATTATGTACTGCTCTCAGCTACGATATCTGTGAAATGCAGAATATAGGCTGATGGTTTTGGTGTTACAAAGATGTCTGTGTAATCATTAATTTTTTTTGAGAGATATCTCATTTAAGATGATACAGCTAGTAAAACCAGCTGAGTTAGGTTGTGAATTAATTGAAGAAGCCCTTTGTTGATCACAGAAGCAGAGTCTCTGTATTATGATGAAAAATAGGCAAAGAACCCCACTGTATAAGCAGGTCTATACGTGCCTTACTCTGGCATTCCCCTGAAGATTAGCTTCACGTTAACGAATTGGCAACTTGCACAGTATGTAGCAGGGCTTTTCAAACATGGATACTCCACATGGGGAGTTCTGGTAACCTTGTTTAGGACACGGAAGAGATGAGTGATCTGGTGGCTTCATTTATAGCTTCTCAAGAGTAAGCAGAGGTGTATGTGGATGATTGAGACCACAGATTCTGGGATTTGCTATTCACACGATACCCTAGATGTAGAAGATTTGTTTGAGAATTGAGTCCCATGGTTACAATGTATGTAATTTTGTCTGTTTAATTCTGTAAAGCAATCATATAGACTGAGATAAATTTGATTTGATAATACATAAGTAAGTAAAGACCTGGAGAGGGAAATGTGATAAGTTTTCCTAGTGTTAAGATTCAAAGCCTGGGTCAGATATTAACAGCGCACATGCTGGAAACCAGTTCTTGTAACAGCATTTGTAAGTAACATAGCCTGTATTTAATCCTTAAATTTGACAGAATAAAACTCAATCTGTCATATCTTTAATCTTATCTGGCAATAAGCATAACTTTTATAAGCAAGATTTTTTATTGTCAAGAAGCATGTAGCAGTGTTAATTTTTAAGTAGAAACGTGAATAACTCTTGGGTAGTAGGCACATAGTCGATGCAAAGCAGTCTGTCCTTCAGGAACCAGCAGGGCTATTCACAGAGCAGAGGGATGTATTTTTTGAGATGCCAGTGTGAGCTGTGAGGGCAGGAGCTTTGCACACTCTGCCAGGATTAGTCAGGAACTCTGACACACTTGTGGGGTTGACTGTCCATTCACGAGAGAACAGCAAAATGAAACAATCTGCAGTCTATTGAAATAGCAGTCTTCATGCAATACTACTGCAATCGCAATTTGTCCCCCTTTTTGCCAAAGTAAGGTGATTTTACACCACTTTGCTATTTGTAGGCAATATTTCACAATTGTAACTGCCAGTGAAACGTACTCTTGCTTAGTTTGTACTAATTGAGAAAATTGTTAATTGATCTTTTAAACTGTGTGTGACTATAGGAGAAACTTGACTGTTTACATTTTATGAACCTGATGCTAGGCTGTACTTGTGTACTTGCATGTGTGTGACACTTGGTTATAGCTTAAACTCAAGGAAATAAAATCAGATTTTCCTGACTTTCATACCAGAAGTTGTTAGAGAAGTAACTTCTTAGTAATGTAACTTTTGGTATTACGTTTCTGTGTTATTTTAAGGAAAAATGGAAGAGTTAAATGGTAAAAAAAAAAATAAAATGGAGTGAATCTTTAGCAAGAATAACTATAATTATTTCCTTTTTAGAAGTCCCCTATTTTTCCTTCTCTTTCTTCAGTTAGCAAAGGAATGAGAAAAGACCGTGTGAGTGAAGCTACTCCCTGCAACTGGACAGCCCATGTTCATTCAAGCAAGAACAAAATTTGGGTTGTGTTATGTCATAAAGCACTTGAATAATACAAAACCATCAAAACTAAACTTTATTAAACCTTAATGAGATATCACCTTTGAGCATAGGATAGACAGCAATAATACTAACACAAAGACTTCTTTTCTTCTTGTAACATTAGAAGAAAAAGAATGTAGTTTCTCTTTCAGCTGTCTAGTAGTACTACTGAAGTCAGTGTATACTCCCATGCACTGCAAATAGCGGATTTACAGCTACTTTAGTGTTAAAGAAAAATTGATTACCAGTCTTATTCCTTTTGATTTAACATTATGCTGTATATGGTGATTGTCGTGCTTTTTGCTCAGCCATCTCAGTAAATGCCTTTCTTTAGCACTTAGTGAAGTGCGTAAGCAACTCTTGCTTGAAATTGGAAATTTAAGGGTGAATGTTCAAGTTCTTACAGATACACAATAATTCTGTTGTGAAAACAACTTAATATAAACAGTTTATAGGACTTCAGTAAACTGAAGGCAAAGTATTGGTTTTGGCTTTACTAGGATTGTCTTTAGTCTCTACTTTGTCTTCAAGAAAGACAAAAAAGAAGAAAATCCCTATCTTTTTACATCGTCTTACCTCTTTGTGCTTTGCTTAATAGCCTTTACGAACCTGAGTTCTAGCAGTTTATACTTACAGTTCTTGGCCTCTATGATGAAACTTTATTTCTTGACTAGACTGTCAAGAAAGACTGTTCACCTTTTGTCTTTTTTAAAAACTGCTATTCTAGCCACCATTCTGGAGTCATCCTCTGCAAGGTTTTTATCTCCATAGGATCCAATGTCTAATCACCTTCACATCTTTTACTTAAAAGCCTTCTCTACGTTCAGACCTCCATGCTTAGAAGTACGTTTCACTTCCTTGACTAGCTTTCTTACCAGACTTTGCCTTTTTAAGGTCTTAAATCTTAGTCATAAATATGCTTGCTTATACTTTCACTGCTTTTAATCATGCATCCCAGTATTATTTTTACGATTAGCTCTTCTGTACTATTCTCCTTGGTTAGTAAAACCAAATCTAAAATAGCCTTACATCCTGTTGGTTCACTGAATTAATTTGTCATCTATGGCCAAAGGAAATAACTGGGTCTTGTTTAGGTCTCTGATTAGGACTGGTTGTTTCCAAGTCTGTATCTGGGATGTTAGTCTTCCATAATAACACAATTCCTAGTAGTATTTGTTCATCACCAGTGATGTTTCATTTTGATTCATATCTGAATCTGACCTATGGGACTGATAGCTGTTTCCTGCAATTATCCTATGCAGCCTCTTTTCCTAAAATAATTTGAAACCACTGAGAGCACATTAGTTTATCCCATTTTATAGATGCTAAGTTAAAAAAATAACAAAATAGCAGATCTTTGTGATGCTGATGTATATGAGCAAATGAGAAGTTTAAAGGTAGCACCTCAAAGATAGACATAAGCTTACTTGTAAGGAGGCAGCAAAAAGAGTAAGGATGAAGAGCGTGAAACTTGTGAGCAGCATGCCAGACATGAGGTATGAATGTAGCGAAAGCAGTACCACTGCACCCTAGGTGCAGTGATTTAGTAGCTGCACGGAAAGGATCACAGCACATGAGCATCACTCAGGACAGTCCCAAAGTGTTGGAGGGTTGAAGGAGGCTGAGGAAAGATAGAAACACTAAAGACCAGCAAAACATAGTTGGTTTTTCCGCATCACACAGTAGGACTTCACAGCTGTAGTCAACAAGCCGCAAGTCTGGAAATGGCCAATGATACTGTGCAAAAATGGAAGTAGTGAGGGGTAAAGAAAAAATGCTTTACTAAAAGGTTAGGTTCTGAAAATAATCTGAATGGGAAGAGGGGGAAGTCGTTTTTTAATAACGGAGTAAACAAATGTTTGCTTTATATACTTTCAGAAGGTAACAGGCAGAACTGTTGACTCCTGCACTATTGGAAGGGAAAGCTGATGGAGCGAGAGCAAACAAGAGGGAGATTAAAGTAATAGGTGATTTTTGGAAGAGGGGTGGTTTGTGATAGGTACAGACAGGGAAGTGAAGGAGAGAGGAAGAGGAAGGCAGACAGAGCTCTTAAAGGGTTGAGCAGTGTAGAAAGAGCAGAAATTTATTTGTAGCCTGGAGGTAAACCTATAAGAATGATTTCATTAATTGTCTGCAAAGTTTTTGCAAGGGTGAAGTTAGTATTTCAGGAGTTCTGGTCCTGGTTTGTTTGTGCAGTTCTTACTTGTCCATTCAACTTCCCCTTGCTGCCCATCTGGGTTATTTTCATCACACTATTATGTAATGTTCCCCTGCTCTGTTAAACAGCTTTCATTATCTTCTGTTTAAGTAGCTACCTTGTGTCAGAGAAGAAATTACTTCATTACACCAGAGCTCAGTCATGTCTGATAGACTCCTAACTTGACATAGTGTGAAAAGCCATGCACTATTAAATTTTAGCAACTTGTACAGGTACTTCTGACCATTGACTCTTAAGCACATTTGTCATGGGCCATTTTCTCTAACCTTTCTGTTTCAGAATGACTATCGCAAGCTGTCTATGCAGTGCAAGGATTTTGTGGTTGGTGTTCTTGATCTCTGCCGAGACTCAGAAGAAGTGGAAGCCATTCTGAATGGGGATTTAAACTCGGAGCCAGTTGAAGCACAAAGACACAGAGCATCACTGAGCCGTGTGAAGCTGGCCATTAAGTATGAAGTCAAAAAGGTAACTCCTCATAGCCAGTGCTTTCAGACAGCGCAATAGGAACACAATGGCATCTTATTATTCCACAGGTGTTATGAACCAGTGGTCAGATGCGTTACTGAGATGTAGTGTGTGTAATCAGGTTTCTCACAACGCTGAAGCTGGCAGAAGGAGACTGCAGTGGAGGAGTTTAGTTTAATCTACTTTCCGCAGCAGAGAATTGGCAAGAGATTTTAATGACATAAATCAACTGTGCTAGCGAGGTTGTGCACAGTTGGTCAGATCTTTCTCGTGATTAAGCCAAAAGAAGAGATTTCGGTGGAGCCAGATTTTCACTCAGTGAATGTAAGGATGTGTCTTCCTGCTGGTCTGTGTGATAATATCTAATCCAAAGAGAAGACTGTGTTTCTGAAAGTGTTGCTTTCAGCCAATGAAAACAACTGCTTTGTTCATTATGTCTTTATTACCTTTGCTTTCTGCCTTAAGTAACTTAATCGGGCAAGTAAATTCTGGGAAGTCTTGCAGCTTTCTACTAGTATTTCTGTCAACATAGAGGGGATTTTGTGGTGTTTGTTGTTTGGGTGGGGTTTTTTTTTTTTAAATAAAGGTCGTCTTTTTACTACTTTGAAAAAGGAAAAGAGAACATCTAAGTTGTCATTAAGCATATATTTTTTTAAATTTATTTTAAAATATGACAATAAATCAAATAGCTCATCTGCAACTGTGTGGGTTGTAGTGAGAAATTCTACCTGATTTACTGTGTGTGTTCCTTTACAAATATTTTAAAATTCAGTCCTGAAAATGTATGGAATATATTTGTGGCTAGTTGATCAGTTCATTTCAGTTCTTCATCTTAGCACCTGTATATATCAGTGTTTTGTAAAGTGCAATGTGTTTTCAGTTGATGCCTCTCCCAAAGTAATTTTTAATGAGAAGTTATTTTGTGAATGAATGTTACATGTTGAAAAATGGAGCTGTGTATCGTACATTTGCCATAATGCATATCTACTTATCGTAGCAGTTTTCAATACATAGCTATGTTGTTCTTTTCAAGATCCCACTACCCTAGTACAGAAAATAGTTAATACTGTGTCCTACTGTGAGAGGGCTCAAGAAATACAGCAATGCCTATGCATTATTTACAGCTACCTATTTATATTACATGGTCAGCATAATTTCCATTCTTAATAGCCATTACAGTTTCATCATCTCTGCAAGAAATCTTGTGTCTTTCAGAATAAATAAGACTGTATTCTGTGGCCACCTGTTGAGCCAATCTGCTGCATAAAATGAATTGTAAGCAACCTGCCGGAACACCTGGGAAATGTTGGTGTTTATTATGTCGCCAAAATAAGGTTAACAAAAATGCAGATCCCAAACAGCAAATCATTGTTTCCAATATAGAATTGACTTACAGCGGATAAGTGCATATTAATTACCAAAATTCAAGGTAAATACATATATAGAATGGAACAAGGAAAAAATCAAAGTGCACAAGCATGTTATCATACCTAAATAACATGAATTCTTTATGCTGTTGCATATTAATGTTACCAAACCTTTGCTGAGACTTGTGTCTCAGCTTTCTTGCTCTAGATTCTTAGGTTTTCTTCTAAGAGATCGCTGTCACTGATGAAACTCATTGCTGAGCAAAGGGCCACACAGCTGTAGGAAGAGGACAAGGATGTGGCTTATGTTTCTTAGCTTTCAGTATTTCTAGCTGCATTGCTGGGTCAACTACATTAAGGTCAGTTCACTGTTGGAAGACAGTACTGCCGAACAGAAGTGCAGGTCCATGAAATGGTTAATGAGCCATATGCCCTTTTCAGAAGAGAGACAGGAAAAAAGCATGTGACAAGCAAGCAAACGTGCTCAGAAGGTCACTGCTAGGGAAATTGAGTTTTTAACTCTGTTAGTAGTGAAACTCTTGTACTTAATACCCTAGGCATTGCATTAAAGTGTGGCCCATCTTGTAAACAGAATATGATTTTGAAGCTAAGGTTCAGACTGAAACTGCAGCCCCAATAGTGTAGGACTAAGGGACTTAAAAGAACCAAGAAAAACTAGTTAGAACAAGTAGTCTTGCTCTGTATGCTGAATTGCTGCTGCAACAGTGCTTGTAGTATTGAGTCTTAACTCTGTCTTTAGATTGCCAACAAAATTTCAGCGAAGTTGCTGACACTGGGCCAAGTTCTGCAGTTCTTGCTGAGAAAAAAGTCAGAGTGGAATTCCCAAGTGAAATTAGTAAGAATTTGAGTAAAATCACAGGATTTAATTTTCAAACAGTGACATTTTGAATTGATAGATAAGAAATAAGATTCAAAATTCTCTTTATATGTTGTGTGTTTGTGTATCAGTGTGTGCCAGTATCTGTTCCTGCTATGTCTAAACTCAGTCATTAGGATGTTAGGAATAAATAACATTATAACCACTCTTAGTCATACAGAAAAATATTTACATACTGATGAGTTGGTTCATGGTCATGAAACTGAATGCATCTGAAGTGTTACAGTCAATTATGCCTGGAAAAGTAGCTAAATTAAAATTGGGATTTTTTTTCTTTTCTTTTTTTTTTTTTTTTTTTTTTTTTTTTTTTTTTGTGACCAGATACTGTCCTTATGCATCTTTGTTGTTCACTGAGGTTTGGAATGGATCCTAAAATATTAGATAAATGTGACAATAAGATCAACATGTAATGAAATGCAAGAAACAAGGTTGTAAGATGATGTGATTGATAGGTGAAATATGATGTGAATCTACTGTCCTCAGAGAAGATGAAGCTGGGGGGGGGAAACAGATATACAGGGGGGAAAAAACACAGAAGAGATTTCAGTTGCTGAAAATAAACCCAACAAAACTGGAGAGAAGGATGAATTTCAGAACTTTTATGGATGGGAGAAGTGACATGAGTTGCTCTGAGGGCTTGGAAACGGTGCGTATTGTGCAGTTGCCAGCAGTTAAATAAGTTGCTAAGATCTTGAGAGCCCTTAGACTTACTGCCAGAGAAGAACTTGCCATAACCATTGGCATCTTATTCACTAACTCCTCCCTTTTCTGGGGAAAATTATAGCACAGGCAGATCTCCTCTTAGCATCAGATCAAAATGCTGATGGACCAGGAGGAATAAACCAGCACAGAGCTCTGGATAAGATGCAAGAGGCCCCACGGGCTGATTCATAGTCCTACATGAGCTCCCTTAAAGCCTCTTTGCTGTTTCTTCCTGTTCCCTTTGGTAATGTGGGTGTTTCTTCTCTCCCCTCTTCCCTACAGTTTTAAGCCTGCCTTTTAAAAAATGTCTTTGTAATTTGAAATAATTTACTTGCCTGTCTTTGGCCACAGTTAATCTGCTTTGGGATTTGACCCTTGATGTCCTGAGTTGAGAACGAAATTCATCTTGGCAAAATAAGAGACTGATGGCATATGGCAGAATGCACAAAACCNCCCCCCTTTTTCTTTCAAATAGGCCAGGCTGGCAGTTTTTGTAGTGCATAAGCTTCAAAGGTGACAGCCTAATAAAAAGAATACAAACATAGTTCAAGTTTACGTTAATTTCTTAAAAGTCTTTTAAAATCTATTTATTTCTGTTGGCTATTCCACTATAGGTACAAACTGCATTAATATGTAATCCAACTGGTTAGTGAATCACACACAAAAATACTTTGGGACTTTCATTTTAGAGCAAAGTAGATTAAAATAGGAAGATTGCGTCCTCTTTTTAAAGTTCAAGAAGGCAATTTACTAGGATTTACTAGTTATTGCCAGCCAATGTGACAAGTATATTACCAGTTTTATTCAAATTGCTGTGATAACTAGGCCATTTACTCTTGTGCTTAACTGATGTCCCACGTGCTCTTGTGATGTGGCAGTCTCACAGGACATGGTGCAATAGTAATAGTGCTATTGATGGGTATGATAACACTTTAGAAATGGACTTTTCCAGAAATGTAAATATAATGGAAAAAAGAAAATAGGGAGCTACAGAATTCTTCTTCCCTCCCACCCCTTATGTTTCTACAGTAGCAGCACCCAACATGGGCTACATGCTCCTGGTTACATGATGGGATCCTGATGGAGTGGCTGCAGTTTCCTCATGTCCACATTGCTTCATCTTAAAGAAATCCTTTAGAAACAGAGCAATACATGCTCACCCTTTAACAAATTCAACCCAAAGCAATTTTAGTAAAATAAAACTTAAAGCATATCTAAACAAATGTAGTTGTTGGCAGCAGCCAACAATGTTTCATCACTACATAATTAATTTGGGACTCATTCCCTTTCCCTGTGAACATACTGAAATCTTACGGAAGCTAGGAAAATAACATTTGCGTGCATTTGCTGCATAGGAGAAGGATGGAAGTTGGCTGGTTTTGGGTTGTTTTGAAGGGTTTTTTAGTGGGTACTAGATCCTTAATATGTGCCAGTTTAGTATCTTAACATTTCAATCTCTGCTCTCTTTCAATTTTGGGATGCTTAAGGAAGAATTTGTGGAAGCTGGGGACTAAGGAAACTTATAGAAAAGGCTCAGGAGAGCAAATCTGTGTTCTAATAACTGTTTGAGGAGAAGTTGAGTGTTAATTCTAAGCCTATTTTTCCACTTGTCTGATTGTCTCTTCATGACTAGATCCTGTCAAATTCACTTGATGCACTATTTCCGTGTCTTGATGTTTGTCTGGCTTCTCCCTCCCCTATTTTAAAGCAGTTGGTTACAAAAGTCCTTGATGATGTCTTGGCTCTGCTTAGTTAAGGTGAGCTGAAATTTTACCATTGACTTCAGCAGGCATCAGAGTTAGGTGAAAAGAGAGTAAGTGTATTCAAAAATCGTCCATGTCTGGGTACAAGAAAACTAAGTACCAAAATTTGGATGTAGGATTGAATGTTCCAAAAAGGGCCTGACATTCAGTAAATTGAAATTCAGTGGTAGCTGTGTATACTTAGACTGCTGACAATCAGGACATTCTTGTTTAAATGCCTGACTAGGTCAACTTTTCGTCATTTTATCAGAGACTATATTTAGTCAGATATTTGTACACATCTACTCTTGGGGATTCCTTTTGTATGTTTGATATCTTTTAGTCCTTCTGGTATAGAAATAAATGAACAAATACTTAATATTGATAAATAATAATGTAAACTAACCAGCAAAGACAAAAGGAACATTTCATAAAGGAATTAATTAAAAATAAAATTATCTTGCTCAGAAATCATTGAAATGTTTACATTTTTAGTTCAAGTATATACCTCAGATCTTATTTGAGCCTTCTGCAGTGTGTTGTTAAGCTGTTAACAAATCATTAAAACACAAAGAATAGTGTAAGACTGTATAGCGATAACAATTCGTACATTCAAGGTCCTTTAAAAACTTAAAATAGGGAAAAAGGAAAAGTTATTTTTTAAAAGTGTCAAATTTGAAGATTTAATATTTTTCAGTTGAAACAGTGTTAAAAGGCAAGAACTTAGAGAAAATACAAAACTGTACAGCAAAATACAGTCTATTGTATTTTGAGTCCTTAGAGCATTATCCAAACCAGGAGATCATCTTTTCATCTGGTTCACAAAATGCAATTTCCTTGTATTATTGAATGCTCAATTTTATTTTCCACAAAACATAAAAATGTATTTGTAGTAAGTGGCTTCTGATTATTTTTCAAACCCAAAGTATATCTAAGTAGAGGTGATAGCTAGCACCATTGATGGTAGCAAGAGAGAACAAATCCTTTGAATATTCATCTCTGTGTTCTGGTGAGGTTTAAAATTCTGTACTTTGCTTCATTTCTTGCCTCAGTAAGTTTTAGACTGAAAATGTATAGATGAATAAGCAGGTACATGGAGCCCTTGTGAAAGAACCAAATCAAATGGCAATGATGATTGAGGAGGTCTCTGAAGAGCATGTGCAGGAAGGGGAGAAGCTAATGGCAGATTATGATCAAACCAGAATTTTCAGTCTCCACAGAAATTCTGCATGTCCCTTGGATCAGCTTGTTTTGCAGAGAAATTGTTGGCAGTTAGGACTGAGGTTCAACTCTGACAGGATCCAGTCGGGTACGCGAAGCTGTTCTTTTAGTGCATAAAAGGTTTCTACCAGCTATGGTTGTCCACATGTGCAACCTCATCCCCAAAGTGCTGCTTTAAATCAGCCCAGTAGTTTTTTTTCTTTATTTATTAACCTTTATTTTAAAGGAAAGGAATAAAACCACAGTTCTTAAGGTCTAAATTAATACCAGTTATTTAAGGTGATCATGATCATGTATAGAGCAGTTACATAGACCTCCTTATAAATGATAACATATCTTGGTTTTCTTTCTTTTTCTTTACAGTTTGTGGCCCATCCAAACTGTCAGCAACAGCTACTGACTATCTGGTATGAAAATCTCTCAGGATTACGGGAGCAGACCATAGCTATCAAGTGTCTGGTTGTGCTGGTTGTGGCATTGGGCCTTCCATTTCTAGCCATTGGTTATTGGATTGCACCATGTAGCAGGGTACTGAATTTTATAAATTATGTATCTTGTACTATTGTGGGAGCTGTTTTTCAAATTCTGGCACTCAAAATGCAATATTGTACTTCTAATTCTGCTGCTTCCAAATTTTAACTAATTAACGATTTTTTTTATTAACCTCTGGTCTTGAGCCAAAAGATGCTATTTGTTTTATTTGTACTGTAAAAAAGAGACCACAGTGATGAAGCATGAAAATAAACAGTTGTTAAGTTTAAAGAAAGAAAAAACCCCACCCTTGTCTGAGAGTTTTTTTGTTTTCTTTTTTAAATTTCTGTGGATTGTGCTCACCTCATAATCTCTGCTATACAATTGTATTTGTATAAGTAACATGGATTTTTTTTGAAAGTCACCACTCAAATTCTTATTAGGTCTCCTCTGATGGCATCTGATGAACATCTGATGCTGTTCCTATATAAAATATTAGCAGAACATCTGTTTATTTCACTGATGCAGAACTTAACAAATATTTTATTTAAGACTTCTTATTCCTGCCCTAGGAGGTCTGTTTAATGAATTAAACGCAGAATTCCAACCACGTGGTGGGGTGTATTTGCAAAAGAGCGCAAGTCTAAACTCTTACATCTTTAAATTGTATGAAAATATATGGGTGCTTCCAGCTTTCCTGATGATCTCACAGTGAAAATAACAGCAGTTTCTTTGAAATCCTTATAGTTCTGTAACATGTGAATTGTGTGCAAATGAAGCATATTGATAGATCTTTGGTAAATCAGAAGGAAGATTGCTGTTACATTAACTTACTTAAAATTTTAAGTAAATTTGCTTCTATGCTGAATGTGGTCTTTCAATTTTATTTCCTTAACAAGTGTACAGCAAAGAAATGTGAGTTTCACTTACATTTTACTCTTGTAGTTCACTTCAAAAGGATAAAATTTTGCTTATTTCCTGCATATTTCAAGGGAACCTGATGTTTTCTCTGGGTTAAATATTTATTTCCTTTAAAGATAAACTTTTATGAAAATAGTGTAATTGTTGCTCTCATCATTCTCTGAAATGTCCCTTTCCATGAATATCTGTAGTAAAGATATTCCTCACTCACAGCTCCATATCATAGAAACATGTTAATATATTTTTAGCTGGTGTCTAATATGGAAAAGTGACATTTGTCCTTCAGCTTTAATTCCCAGTACCAGAATCACCTGACATTTTTCCTAGTACTCATGTCAAATAAAAGTACTGTACATTCAGATCAGTTGTTTGATATTGTAATTTCAAAATGCTTTCTAAAGGTCAGGAGCAGGAAGGGAACCTGAGATTGTTTGCACAGGTAGTAAATGCTATTTAGTGTGTCTGCTTAGTTCATAGTAGCTGACCCCAGTTTCAGGAAAACTATTCCTTGAAAAAAGAAAGTGACTTCCAGTTCCCCATCTGCTAAACTTTTTTCTCTTCCTGTATGATACTGCAGATAACACAGCTCTTCACAGGACATTTTGGAATATTGATGAATATAGGTGAAGTATGTGACAGTTTATCCCATTAGGATGGTATGTTAACGTTAACGAAGGTCAGGCATTATGTGCAGAGCAGTACATAGTTCTGTTGTACTGAAGGAGACAGGAGAGATTGGGCCTTGAGGTATGCACCAGCTAAGATGAAAAAGTCTGTCTAGCATCTACCTCGTCACACCTTGTGCAGAGATGGGACAAACCTCTGTTGTGGCTGTTTTGTCCTTCTGCCAGGTGCAGATGTGAATGAAATCAGCTGAATTAATTTGAAAATAGTAATATTTTTGATCTTATCCTTCGTCCATTGTGATGGAACAGTCATTATTTTTAGTAGACACAGGTTATTTATTTGGCACTTAGCTCTCTGAACATACGTTCTCTGGGTGGAATATAGTAGCCAGAGATGAGAAGATAAGTCTGTAGTTTTTCCGAGAGCTATAGTCATAGACAAGCTAATAGTATGCTTTTGTTGGTAGGGAAAGCCTTTTGGTACTTGGAGATTTCATTTATTTATTTTCCATGGGCTGGCTTCCACCCCCCCATTGGTATCCGTGGGCATTGGCTCAAACTCTTCCTGGTCATTGCCATTGTATGTTTGTAATTCCTTGGAGTGTTTCCCCTCAAACATTGCCATCTAGAGTTTATGGAATAAGCTGAACACTTACTAACAGGACAACATACTCCATGAGGTTGCCTTTGTGAGACTTTTGTCTGAAATGGTAAAACATCACAATTCACTGCACTTGGAAGAGTATCCTTTAAAAATGAGGTTTCAGACTGTCCTGAGCTCTGAGTGCCCATTTATGGTTCTGGAATGCCTGATGAAAGAGTTTATTTCTTTGAGAAAACTGAGACACTGCTTTCATTCTGCCTTTGCAGCTTGGAAGAATCCTTCGAAGCCCATTTATGAAATTTGTGGCACATGCAGCGTCCTTCATTATTTTCCTAGGCCTGCTGGTGTTCAATGCTTCAGATAGATTTGAAGGTATAACAACGCTACCGAATGTCACTGTTACTGACTACCCTAAGCAGATCTTTAGGGTGAAGACTACCCAGTTCACCTGGACAGAAATGCTGATCATGGTATGGGTACTTGGTAGGTATATTGCCCCTTCATCTTTATGTGTACTGTTTTCCTGCAGATATAAATTCTAAAAGAAAGGAGAGGAGTGCAGGTCTCAAACCTTAGCTGCAGCTGCTGCACAGTTAGAAAAAACCCTTAGGGCTGATAACAGATAACATTAGAACTGGTGAAGAGCATCAGAGCTTCTCTGTGCTGCCCCCTCTTGCGAAAAAAAATTTGCTGATTTGCCACACTGGTAATTCTGGCATTTGTAACAGGAGCACAGGTTTGCTGAAGAGAATGGCACAGAAATTTATACTTTACTGAAGTGATTTTCTTAAATAGTATCAGGAAGCCTATGCTCTGTACGTGCCAGAAGGTCAGGAGTTGCTACTGCTCGGTGTTGACGTGCTTGCACATCAGTGCTTATGTGGCATTGCTGCTTAGCTAGCATTTGGGGAAATCACACCTTCTACCAGTGTCAAGGGGCTAATGAGTCAGTTCTCATGACTCAGGTTCTTTCACAAAACCCAATCAGCTGTCAGCCTGGTTGAAACTCGGTATGGCAGAAAATGCTTTCTTCTAGCATTTCATCAGTCAGGTGCTTTACGTAGCAAAATGTCAGCCACATGATAGCTTTTACAGGCTGTGGAGGAGAAAGAAGTGTTCTGCAGCTGCTACATGAAGGTGCCTCGCTCTGCCTTTCGAATCCCCTGTATCTCCTGATTTAAGCACTGCTTTATCTTAAATTATGTTAGGATAGAGAGATGCATAGCCCTTGTATGCTGCCTTTTGGCAGTCCCAGCATACACTTGCGGGGAGCAGTCTCTTTATTTGACAGAAGGCAAGGACTGAGATTTTGGTGGTCTCTAGGACTTGGTCACTGTGAGAAATTTCTGGGGCACTCAGAGAGAACCAGCCTCAAGGCAATCCAGCGAATGGCTGCTGGGCGTAAGGTTGGGATGGCAACAGTAACCCCTCTGAATTACCCAGCCAGGGAAACAAGAAGTTGTTTTCGTTTTTTGTTGCAGGTATGATGTGGTCAGAATGCAAAGAACTGTGGCTGGAAGGACCCAGGGAATATATTTTGCAGTTATGGAATGTTTTGGATTTTGGGATGCTGTCCATTTTCATTGCCGCTTTCACAGCAAGGCTTCTGGCATTCCTGCAGGCCACAAAAGCACAACAATATGTGGACAACTATATTGAGGAGAATGACCTCTCTGAGGTCACACTTCCTCCAGAAATAGAATATTTTACTTATGGTGAGTTTTAACTTTTCTGTGACACGGATCTGAACGTAGAAAATGTGGTAGGATGCACTAACATTTCAAAGCCTCAAAATGAATATTTGCACGTGTTTGTGTTCATAGCATTGTCTAACCATTTCTGCCACAATATTTTCGTTTCTATGCTATTTAAAAATAGTTTTTATGACACTAACTTGACAATAAGTTTGCCAATATATTAAAACAAGACAATAGGCATAAGGACAAAATCAGTTCAAATGTAGCTGTCCATAATTCTGTTGTAACTGTTTATCCTAGAGCTAAATTTGACCCTCTTGATTTTAAATATTTGCAAGCTATGTGTTATTCTTGACGTAATGCACAACAGATAAAATTTTGATGTGACTTCTTGGTTGGTTCAGTTGTTTGATACAGTCACTCATATTCATAAAGATCTATTGACATTTCATGAGAAAGGAAGGATGCTGGACCCAGTAAAGATCTGCTCAAATAG
The DNA here is from genome assembly GCA_013400195.1 of Aramus guarauna. Classification (NCBI taxonomy): domain Eukaryota; kingdom Metazoa; phylum Chordata; class Aves; order Gruiformes; family Aramidae; genus Aramus; species Aramus guarauna. Next base: position 1,793,638 of record VXBL01004075.1, on the reverse strand, counting down.
AATAAAAGTACAAAACAGTTACTGCAGTGCAGAAATTGTAATTAAAGATGTGATGAATCTCTGTTTGCAACACCAGCAAAGGCTATATTTGCTGATGGTGTATTTTAGCATAGACTTTATGAACTTCAATGTGTTATAATAGCAGACTTGGTTTTGTTATTTATGTTAATTGCTCTATAATAATGTGAATCTTTACATATGTAAGTACACATTTGGAAACACATGGTGTTTTGATATGAAACACATTTTAATTCAGTGGTGTTTGGCTAAGATGGTGTATTAATTCACATAAACAATTTATGAATTATATATAAACTCAAATTGTTTTTCTGCACGTTGTGTGTAAAAACCACAATCTTCCTTCCATTGAGGTAAATGGTAAAAGTCTTCATGATTTCAGCAGTAACTAGCTTATATCCTGAACTTGTAACAGGGGCAAAGGCTTGGTGTGATTAACTTCAAAATATGAATAAACTTCTGGCTTTAGCATAGTGCTTATTAAGATAGTTAATAATACAGTCATGTTAAGAAAAGCCATAAGGAATTATTTATTGTTATGTAGTTCAGGTTAAAATGCAAAGTGTTGAAGAAAAATGTCATGTGTCTTCAAGTATAGTTTTTCTTCGAGCAACAGGTAACGTTGCTTATATTCATCATTTGTGAGTTAAAGGAAATAAGAATAAAGTAGCAACTACTAGACTCTCCAAATATTTGTGACAACTAAATTCAGACACATTCATGGAAAATACTACCAAGTTTTATTATTAAACATTGTGATAAACAAGTAACTCCTTTTATTTACCCCAATATTTCATATCTTCCAGCTAGAGATAAATGGCTCCCATCTGATCCTCAGATAATATCTGAAGGCCTTTATGCAATTGCTGTCGTTCTTAGCTTTTCTCGGATTGCATATATCCTGCCTGCAAATGAGAGTTTTGGGCCCTTGCAGATTTCACTTGGAAGGACTGTAAAGGACATCTTCAAGTTTATGGTCCTTTTTATTATGGTATTTCTTGCATTTATGATTGGAATGTTCATACTGTATTCCTACTACCTTGGAGCCAAACTAAACCCAGCCTTTACAACGTAAGTACAAAGTTATGTTTAAGTAAAAAGCCGGTATGAAACTTCTAGTTTTTCACTAAGGTAACAAAGTCTGTGAGATACTGTAAGCTGTCGCCTAGCATTTAAGCAAAATTGAAGACATTTGAAATTGGTGAGAAATCAGGTATCTCAGAACCTGAGACTCAGCTGAATACAAAACCCCAATTCTTTCCTACTTGTATAATGGAAGCTTTCATTGCAGTCTAAAATGATTTTACCTTTATATTATGTTAATCACACAGACTTCTGGACAACAATTGCAGAAGCTCCTGTAAGGAGTGCAGCAGTTTCCTTCCCATCAGCCCCATTTTTAGCTTTATTAGGACAGGGAAGGTCTGCCCCCTGCAGAGTTAGACTGGAAAATAATGAGATAAGAATATGCTTCATCTCGAAACCTGGAAATATAATACCTTTCTAATCCCTGGACTGTTGTTTTGCATGTATTAGTACAACTATATCATCTATGATGGATAGGTGGAGCACAGTGGAGAAATTGAACATACTGTGAAAAATATTTTCTTGCATGTTTGTTATTTGATCAGTGCTCTACAAACAAATTCACAGACAAATTACTTGAGGTTGTTTATCACTTACTGTAGACACAACTTACATATTTATTAATGTAGTTAGTAATAATGCCTTTTTTTTTTTTTTTTTCCTATAGAGTGGAAGAAAGTTTCAAGACCTTATTTTGGTCGATATTTGGCTTGTCTGAAGTAACCTCTGTTGTCCTCAAATATGATCATAAATTCATTGAGAACATTGGTTATGTTCTTTATGGCATATACAATGTGACGATGGTGGTAGTTCTGCTCAACATGCTGATTGCTATGATCAACAGTTCATATCAAGAAATCGAGGTGGGCTCTGTTCTCAAGTCGTTCTCTTTTGTTATGTTGAAAAAGGGTAGAATTATTAAGAATTATTTCAATGAGCACATCTTGATATGCAAAAGTACAGTGAAGAGATTACCTCAGTAAAGGAGATCACAAAAAATACCATGTTCCTAGGTCTGACTTTAACAACCTAGCCAAGCTGCAGAACCTTACAGGATCTGAACATGTAGTTTATCTTGTGCCACGTATACATATCTAAGGAGATAAGTAACGCTTAAATGAAGACTGCTGTGAAGTAGAAGACAAAGTTACTGGGCATAATGTTTTAGACACGAGTGGTTCATTCCCAGTTTCCTTAGGATGTTTCCTAAATGTAGTGCACTTCAAACTTTGACACATCATTAGAATACAGATTAACTGTGTTTTGGTGTGTTCTTTAATGGAAATCTGGTTTTCACTTCCAATCCTGAAACTTCTAGCTAAATGTGGAGGAGTTAGACACTTATGCACAGCAGTGATACATGGACGTACTTTATTACGTTTATATGCCTCTGTATGTTGAGTGTGATACAGGTGCTTATCTTCAAAATTGTTGTGACTCAGTCACACTTCGCAATGCTTACACGTTATTTGTTGTAATATGTGGGGTTCTTTCTACTTTAGGTACAATATTAAAACTTGATTCTAGGTTTACTGAGCTTTGCCATATGCCCTGAAAACACAGTGGCCGTATTTCTCTAAATCTGCCAAATGGCTCAGTTGAATGAATGCTTGAATTTCACACAAAGTTTTTGGCTGCATTGCTTATTAAGAGAGATATATTTTACCTGAATTTCATTATGATGACAAAGTATCTTCATTTTTAAAGATAATTAATTGGAGAATTTAGCATCCAGCTCCAATAAAAAATTCAGAAAATTTAAAGTAGAGAAGATACTTGGGTTTTAAAAATACATTCCAAGCTGCTGAAATGAAAGTAAAAGTATATTTATAGCTCCAGTTTGCCAGACCATGAGGTCTGATATTATTCAGAGTACTATATTCACATACATGCAAGTGTACACCCACACTAACAGGAAAAAAAAGATTATCTGAGACATAGTATATAAACGAATGTGTCATTTCTGGCATTTTCAGTGACTTCTGGGAAGTGTCAGGGAATTCAACAGGAGAAAACTAGTTATAATAAACAAACTTTTCATCTTTAGAGTAAACCAAGTCCAGCCTTGGAATATTTCAGTAAGAATGTATTAGGACAAAATCAGTTTGTCAGTTTTTAACACAATTTCTTCATGACCACAAAGTTTGTTTTTTCTATAATCCTTTATAAATCAGAGTTACTTTTCATGGTTATGTAAAAAGCAGTGAGTACTACCATTTTGAAGCATGTCTGCCTTGAAGCTAATACTTCATCACTTGTGCAAGTACCAAATTCATGTGACCGCTTTAGTGAGAAAAACAAGACTTTAAAAAAACCAAGGAAGTTCCGCTTTAAATAGCAAGGAGTTTGTATGTTGGCTTTCACTCAGTGCAGAAATAACACTTGTTTAAATGATTCACATGCTTTAACTAAGTATTGTCAATGAGATGTTGCCATAAAGAGACAACTGAAACTTAGTTAAAATAGACTTGATAAAGTGGTTGCATTTCTGCATTTTTGCAGAACTGCTGGAAGTCTTACTAGCAAGCAAATAACATTTAATGTAAAACCAGAAAGGGTTTAGAAGAAGTTTATTTAGAAGAAGTTTCATTTGGAAGAAGTTTTGCATTTCACAGAAGCAAAGCACATTCCTGTTTTTGTATCTTAACGCAGGATGACAGTGATGTAGAGTGGAAGTTTGCTCGTTCTAAACTTTGGTTATCATATTTTGATGATGGAAAAACATTACCTCCACCGTTCAGTCTTGTACCAAGCCCCAAATCTTTTTTCTATTTCATCATGAGGATCATTAACTTTTCTAAGTGCAGGAGGAGACGGCTACAGAAGGACATTGAAATGGGAATGGGCAATTCCAAATCTAGGGTAGGTACTGAAATCTTTTCATTACAGTGACGAATTGTGTGTCCAGTTCAGCATTCTGTTTTTCTTTGTCATCTGTGCTTCTGATGTTAGTACAGTTATTAGTCAAGCATTTACATTCATAGATCTGTATTTCAAACTGACTAAATGTACTGCATAAAACCAACAAATAGCTATAAATTTTCTTAGGACAACAAGGTCCAATGACTCGAAAAACGCAATTAAAATAAAACTAACTGAGTACTCAAAGACACAAATAATTCCCACAAGGAATGACCTAAATATTGAATAAAGATGCTTTCAGCCTCCATTAGAAAGATTTTTAGTTCAGGGTAAAAAAAAAAGGGGGGGGGGCGGATAAGGAGAGAAAACTTTTCCTTTCACTAGGACAGGAAAGAGATAAAGTGTGGTCAGTACGATATTCACTCCCTACTGTCAAAAGCTATCTGTCTCAGAAGAGAACAGGAAACGGGGAGGGGGGGAGGTGCAGATTGGTAGTAATAATCTTCAGTACTTTCATGGCATTCTAAGTTTGGGTATCTAAATGTTCTTTACAAATATTAATGGAATGCAGACTCACAATAGATAGATAACTATTCCCCTAGTTTTACTGATGGCAGACTGGGGCACAGATGGGTTAAAGAGGATACATGTGGCTTTTTTTTATGAGTTGGGTTCAAGGCCCTGTGTATTACAAAGCTGGAAAGCAGTACCTTGAAAATAATTTTTATTTGGTTTGCTGTAAATGATCAGAAATGTCAAGTCATCTTTTCTGAAAGCTCTCTCTGGAGCCTAGGACTTCTGAGCTGGTGCTGGTACTGAATCTTCAGCAAAGAAAATATTTTCTCCAGTTTTCTGTGGGCAGTAAAAGTAGATACATATTTATAAAAATGTAAATTTAAATAATTTTAGCTAGAAGCAATTTTTTTGGTACTAACTGTAATCTTTTGCTCTCTAGTGCCTGAACTTCATTAGTTGTCTCCAGTCACTGTACAGAAGATGTGTTTAAAAAACAAAACAAAGAAACATGAACACCCTAAGATCCTTTTTGTTTGTTTGTTTGGGGTTTTTGGGGGGTTTTTTTTGTTTGTTTTTTTGTTTTGGTTTTTTTTTTTTGTTAAAGCCAGTTTAGAGAGTCTCTCCTTGCTCTGGCCACTCATCCGTGCCTACAAGTCATAATTCATTATTTCCTCAGCTGTACAAGCACATTTGCTTTGAAGCTGTGCTGTGAATAGGACGGCTAAAATGATGCTTAAAAAAAACGCCCAAAAAACCCCAACAAACAAAAAACAAACAAAAATCCCCAAAACAAACAAAAAACAAAACAAAAACAACAAAAAAACCCAAACAAAACAAAAAAACCCCCCACCAAATCCAATGAATAATCTCAATTTTTTGGGAAATAATATTCTGATACAGTGACTATGGAGACATCTTGGGGATGTCTCCATAAAAATGGAGCTGAATTCTAACTGCAAATTCCATAATATATTTTAATTTTGTCTTATTTCTTCCTAGCTAAACCTTTTCACTCAGTCAAACTCCAGAGTTTTTGAATCGCACAGTTTTAACAGCATTCTCAATCAGCCAACACGCTATCAGGTAAGTACATACAGTGGTCACTGTTTTGAGTAATAGAACTCTGTGAAGGGTACTAGAATTTTGTGTTTCAAGTACATTTTGCCTTCACCAGATAAAGAAAACCTCCTGTAGAATATGAATGCTACTTCCAGGATGCTACTGGAAAAAAGACAGTTATTGTTCAAGCCCCATTATTTGAAGCGTTTAGAAAACTAGCCCATATAAAACTTATATTTTCCTTTGATGTCCCAGACTGGAAAGAGTGAGAAGCAAACCTCTGAATCTGATTTCTGGGAAGGGATGTGAAAGCATTGAGGTGACTAGGTTAACATTACTTTCCCTTCCTTTCTTCTCACGATCTGAGATGTGACATTCAACATTCCTACAGATGGGAATGCTCCTTTCTGGTAAGAGGAGTCTGTCAGAGATTACCTTCCTGTCTTCTTGCCAGCTCAGAAATAAAAGATTAAATAGGAGTTTTTATTCCTCCAGTAAAAATGTTGAAGGTACGTAATTCACCTAAACAAATTCTGTTAGATGAGCTGTTAGATGAGCTTTAGGTGTGGTAACACACAACAAGAATATTAGTACATACAAGGAACCCTGGCAGTTACAGTATAAAAACACAGATATAATCTTAATGAATCCTTTACAGCTGACATTGCACTGTCATACTGTAAAATCTCAACTTTTCTTTCTTTTTAAAAGGTAAATATTTATCTTACTATTACACATCCTTTCACATGTGAAATGAGTTTAACAAAGAGTAGACCTATTCTGAAGCTACTTAAAGCTAAATAAGGTGTGTTTAGACATATTTTCCTGTTGTCCTGTTCCCTACAAAAGATGTGGTGCTCTGTAAATAAGAGGTAACTGATGAGAAAGGTGCTTTATTGTAATGATGAATCCCAGCATGCCACCAAAAAAGCCCGTAAGGCAACTGCTTGATCTGGGGCAGTTAATTCTTTCACTTACACAGGTGTGAGGGAGACATCTAAGAAAGAAAAATGAATAGTGTTTAATTATATACGCTCATCTGATTGTATAACTGTTTTAATCTGGCAGCAAATAATGAAAAGACTGATAAAACGTTATGTTCTGAAAGCACAAGTGGACAAAGAAAATGATGAAGTAAATGAAGGTAAGAACGAGACTGCATTTGCAACATTCAGAGACAATTTTTGTCATGTTGTGTCAGGAATTGGTATTACGGTGGTGCATGGAGGTTTCAGGTAAAAAAAGGGTTTATTTCTACTTCAAACGCACTGAACTGATAGTGGTGGAAGTATGCCTGTGACAACAAAAATGGACAAGTAGGACTGAAGAAGTAGACTTGAGAAATATTACGGGTCCTATTTGATAGGTGGAAAACAGGAGCACAGACATGATGCACTGTTAGAGAGGAAATTTGGGAGGAAGCCACTAACTGTATTCACACTTCCAGAGTCCTAGTTAGAGCTGCAGGACATCTTTTGCTCTGTTTCATTCAGCTGAACACACAATTTACCACTTCACACCGTGAACTACTTGTATTACCTTCCTTCATAAAGCTGTGTGGAATATTTGTCTGTGAAGTTGCATGCTGTTAAACAAAGCTGCATAGGGTTAGCTGCATGGTGAGAAAAATGACAACTGTAACCAGTATTTTAGTGTGTGACCGGAGATCTCTTGAGAAATGATGGATCTGAGGTTGGTGTCTGTTGACAGTGCAGAACTTCCCTGGCAGCAGCGAAGAGGTGTGTGCTCCAGGTGCACGCTCCAACTCCCCATTGGGATGGGACCAAGATGAATGCTGTCCTACTTCCTCCAGCCTTCTAGGAATGAAACGCAGGCCTACAGGCCAAAAAAAGAAACTCTTGAGCTCTGGGCAGATCTCCAGACAAAATGACAGGGGTGTGTGCAACATGGGGCATACTTCCTCTGCTCTCTAGCTAAAAAATTATCAGGCAATAGATTGATGTCCCTTCCAGGCTGGCTCTGCTCTTGGAAATGTAATACCCCAGCAATGGTTTTGTTCCTGACTCTTCCCCATCCTATGTGGCTGTACAGAGCTGAGCTCATGAGTGACAAAAGCAGAGACGCTCCTAAAAGTGTCCTCTTCCGGTGTGCCCCTCTCCTGAATTCTCATTGCTTTCCTCCTGTTCCTCCTCTGTGATGGGAAAAATTATCTACCTAGTGATGGATGAAAAGGCCATTCTCTCACCGACAGCACCAGGAGCGTGCAAGTCTTTCCAGTTCCCTGATGCCTGTTTGGTATTGGCGTATATGTGTTTAGCTAAGCAAGTCAGCTAGCCCCTGAACCTCAGTCGTCAGCTGCATAGCAAAGGTCATGCCCATCTCATTGGTACCTCAAGTCTAGATCCAGCCTTTGAAGACACAGTTGTTGAAGTCTCCCATATTCTAAATAGAAAACTTCCGCAGCTATTTCAAACTGGTTTAAGCTATTTAAAAGTCTAGGGATTTTTCCCTGTTTTGCACCACTAGAGGATTTAGGTATTCTTTTGCAGGCTTTAATTCATATGTAACAAATAATTTCCTGTGGTGGATACTGTGCAAGAATTCACATATTTCGCACTTGCTGGAAGAATAGTATTTGAATATTTTAAAAAGCTTCTGCTCTTGAACTGAATATCCTGTAATAGAAAACATGCTGTTGCTTGCTATGAGCCTGGCCTTGACAACTGGGGTTTTTTAAAATGCGTGTTTTATATTTGTGTCAAATTGTAACATAATTTTAAATTGGTTGACTTTTTTTGATTCAAAGGATATTGGTAAGGAAGAGGAGAGAGACTCAGAAGCTGTGAGTTTGATTGCCAGCTCTGCCACACTTTTCCTGTGTGATCTTGGTGCATCACTTTAGAAAAAAATCTCTTTGCCTTTTCTCTCTAAAAGGGGGATACTAATATTTACCAGCTGCTCAGCAGTGTTGCCGTGATTAATTCATTAACCTATGTAAAGCGCTTTTTGAATCTTTGATGTTCTGTATACACATGGAGCACAACATTAGAGTTCAATGGATTATTAAAATACCTTTGGTACTATTTGGGGGTGGAGACGCACTCACACCTCGTGAGAATGAAGAAGAGGAGAAGCCTCCTGCCCCACCCCTGTACCTGCTCTTATGAACGTTTTGAGAGAATAATTTGAAATACGCACTGATGTGACTTAACAGAACAGTACTGAATGAATATTAAACTTTGCTAACAAGTATTTCTTTCCATGATTAATACAGGTGAATTAAAGGAAATCAAACAAGATATCTCCAGTCTTCGCTATGAACTTTTGGAGGATAAGTCCCAAGCAACAGAAGAGTTAGCAATTTTAATACATAAACTCAGTGAGAAACTGAATCCTAACATGTTGAGATGTGAATGATTCAAGAAAGGAACCATGGCTTCGACTACAGCACAACTATTTATTGGCAATAATATTTCAGTATCTTATACTTGAAAAATGTATTGTAGATTTTTAGCACTAAATAACTTTATGTACAGCTTCTCTGGAATTTAGTCTTAGGAAATTTTATTAACTCACCACAAAAAGATTGCTCTTCATTTTAATTGTCTTAAAAGCAAGAACTATCATATTTTTTTTTTGCGTTTATGCACTAAAAAAGTAAATGGTATCAATTGCTGGTATTTTAACAGGTTTATGAATACATACTGAGAATTCTTTGCACTAAGTTTGCAAGAAAAAAATACCAGATGTAGTTCCTTGCACCAACTGGGTACGAATAGGATTTTTCATAATACCATAAATCAACTTAGAGATCCGTGGAGGATTACTTGAAATCTTTGTTCTTTATTAGTGATGCTAGTAATGTGTATAAGCTGAGAACTCACGGTATGATTACAAGGAATTAATGAAAATCAGGTAAGTGTGAATGTAATTGTAGTAGCACTGTTTAACACGTATGTACATACACGTCCCCACACCTACCCTTTCTTAACTCAACCTATTTACTGTCAAGAGGAAGGACCAGAACTTTTTTTTTAAAAACCAACTTTGGAAGGTAACGTGAACTCACTCCAAAGCTACTCTTTATGTGGTAGAAATGATTTTTTTAAAATTCAGACTCTGTGCAGGGCTGGTATTTTGTTACACTGTTCTAAATAATGCCTCCGATGCTTCATTGTTAAATAAAATATTCCTACTTTACTGATACTCCATGGCGTCCCGCTAGTTTGGCACCACGGTCCGGATTTCCCAGCGGCACCCGGTACCAGACAGCCCAGCCAGGCACTGCTCGGCCCGGGCCAGCCGCCTTTTTCAGGCGGA
>VXBL01004075.1:1761025-1782149 GCA_013400195.1 Aramus guarauna | reverse complement strand
AAAGCTTGGGGACCGGGTTGGGGAAACACTTCGAAAAATTTTTTAAAAAAAAGAGGAAAAAAAAAAAAAAAAAAAAAAGTCTGAATTTGTTTCTGGGAAACAGTCAGAACCAATAAGGTATTTCTAGAATTTAAGGCATTGCTGAAATTGCAGGGAAGTTCGTGCATGTTTCTGTATTTCTCTTTTGCTAATGCTTAATACATATATTTCTTGTCTGGTTTTCCTTAATACAAGTCCAAGCTAAGGAAACCTAGTTAGGAAAACTCAATAGAAATAACAGTGCGGTTTTTGTTTTAATAATAAATCGTCAATATGGAAATACAACTATTCCCAAATACGCCTTTCTGGAGTATTCCACCTGATGGTGGCTGGCGCTTGCACCTAGAAGCAGAAAAAACGCTATCGCTTAAATTATCGTTCTTAGGCTTTAGTTTCCTCTATAGTGGTTTATCTAGCTTTTCTATGCACAGCTGTGTAAATTAGGTTCTGTAGTATTTTAAGTACTTAAATACAGGCAAATGTGATTAATATAGGAAAAGTATTCTTTAAAAATGTTTATGCGTGTAATAAAAATTAATGATGTATTACATTTTTGAAGGTGGTTGTTGGAGATCAGGATGGGGTCATTACGTGTTTTGGCATAAAAAAAGGGGAAGCTGTGGTAAGTGGAAATGTTCCATTTAACAACTTATTTTTTTTAAAATGTTCCTTCTAGTGAACTTTGAAAGTCTGTTTTTATTGACCTGGGAAATAAGATACCTGTGGAAGATGTCTAGGTAGAGCTGTGGACTGATACCTAGCCGTGACGAAGGAATGCTGATTTCATGCCTGAGCAAGCACATGTTCCTCCACAGTTGTCGAGTCAGACACTAGTGTATGTCATCACACAAAAAAGTTGGTTTAACACCTGTTGCTTTGCAGTTCAGTCGGGCTTAAGCCTGTACACATACTCACTTCCTGTGGCTGGACAAAAACCTGCAGAGATTCACTAAGTCGGTGAAACTGATTGCTTTTTACGAGCCTAGACTTATGCCCAGCTTAATAAAAAAATATCACTTTATTTTATTTTTTTTCCTTTTGAGGAAGTTCATAGCCAGCTTATAAGGAGATCATAGCAATACAAAGAAATCTGTAGTCTTGTGGAATAAGAATGCGACATGTAAGGGGGACAGAGGGTGTGGGGGGTGTGTGGTGGGCTTAAAAAAAACAACACCCCACAAACAAACAAAAAAACTTAGAACTACCAGCAGTGCTGAAATTTTCATATAGATGAATAACACTGAAATAATAAAGTCTTAATTTATTATATTTTACAGCTTTTTGTATTTATTGACATAAAATGCTTGATGGCTTTGTGATTCTGAAGAGGAATGTACGGGGGTTTTTTGTCTGTGTATAATCCATAGTATCTTAGTTTTGCCAGAAATTGTAAAGAAAATTTATCTTTTATGTTAATTATAATTATCTTTTAACATAAAACATTACCATAAATAGGATATTGTGATGACAAAAATTGCTTTCCTATTTGCAGCCAGTGTTCAAGACACTGCCAGGCCAACAAATTTCAAGATTGGAGTTGGGAGGAGCTCTTAATACACCACAAGAGAAAATTTTTGTGGCTACAAGATCAGAAGTTAGAGGTTTCACAAAAAGAGGGAAGCAGTTTCTTTCATTTGAAACTAACCTTACTGACAGCATCAAAGCTATGTATGTATGATACTTTGCATTTTTTTCATTGCTGTAGCAGCGTCTTAGTTTATGATTTCATGAAATAATTTTTTACTGTATTGTGTGCTTGTAGGTAGCGCTAAGTGCCAGTCCAGCTTTAGCTGGTGCCATGACATGTAGTAAGGAACTTAGAAAATCATGGTGAAGTTTAGAAAGTGTAGGGGGGCTTGGGAGGGCTCTGGAGACACATCAGTGCAAACACGGATGAGCGTTATTGCCACAGTGTATCATCTCTGTGTCTCCTTCCTGTAGCAGAACAGGAACAAATTTTTTATTTTTCTTTTTGGATCATGTTGTAAGATGCTGCCAGATATAAACTGGCTTGAGAAGAATTAGTATTATCAAAATATATTAACAGGATTTCTGTGAAGATATTCTTAGGATTTTATGCGAAGACAAAATGGGAAGTTTGAGAGCTATAGAAATCATGGGGGTTTAGCATTCATAAGAAACTTCTTAAAAGCTGGAACAGCTTGCGGGACCCACTGATGCCTTGAATCTGCAAGCGGTAGTGCATGCATATAGCAGGGCTAAAAGACTGTCGCTGCAACTATACGGGGAAAATGCTACAGGAAATGTTTTCTTTTTCTTAGGTATATTTCAGGAGCAGATCTCTTTCTTTGTGCGAGCTATATTTATAACCATTACTGTGACTGCAAAGACCAGCACTACTACCTATCAGGAGATAAAATCAATGATGTTCTCTGCCTTCCTGTAGATAAAGTGAATTGCATTACACCGGTACTTGCATGTCAGGATAGAGTCCTCAGAGTTTTACAGGTTAAAATACTTTTTCATCTTTTATGTATTGATGCCATAGAATTGGACTAATTCTTAAGTATGTCAGCATGGGTTAAACATCATAAGGATAAGCATATTGCATCTTACTTGGCAGTGTTACTGTCTACAATACTGGTACATTTATTACATTTTTTTAAAAGGAAAATCATGATAATAAACTTGCAAAATGAGGATTAATAAAACCACTATAAATAGGCTTTGGAATTCATACGTGGAAGTAGATAGCAAATTGGTCCCTTCTAACTAAAAGTGCTCACATGAAGGAATTAAATGTGTAAGTCTTTATCAGTTTGGAAATTCTTGCTCTCACAAATTACAAGTCTGAGTGATTATTAAGTGGTTTAACAAATCTATTTGCCAGAGAAATTCACAGATTATTTTTAATAACAACACATTTTAAGAGTCCTATGTTTTATTTATATAAACTTCATCCTGTTTTAACTTAGAAGTGGATCTCACATAGGTATTGGGAATTTGTATAAATGAAGCATATCCGTTACTATTATCCATAATAATTTTGTCCTTATGCTTGCGGGGTTTTGGTTTGTGGTTGGTTTTGTGTGGTTTTTTTTTCTTTTATAAAACTCATTCAAGATGGTTCTCTTTGTCTTTAGGGATCTGATTTACTGTATGAAGTAGAAGTTCCTGGACCACCTACTGTTCTTGCTCTAAATAACGGAAACGGGGGTAACAAGATTTGAATATATACATAACTAAATCATGTTATTTTACTCTATTTTTAAGATTTTATTTCTTGTATTTGTTAATTACATTTTGCCTTGATTTTTAAGCTGATGTTAAAAATGCAGTGGAAAACTGTGTGAAGTCATTTCTTATATACAGATAAATATACACACATATGACTCTCTTAGTTCTAAATTATATTCACATTTAATTGAAAGCCTGTTACAAAAGCAGTGAGATACAAGGTGGTCTCACTGTGTACATATGAACTGGACTGTGGGGAGCCTTGTTAAAGTTCTGGATTTATGTGTCTCTTACACGTGGATTTCCATACCTAGAATTGCTAGTTGCATCCGTCCATGGATGAATGACAATATTGAGTAGAGCTCACACAAACTGAGATTGTGGAAGGATCAAGTTTAAAATAGTTTGATCATCGTCCTTGCTAATCTGTTCTAACCTAATAGAAATCGCTTTACTGTGTTAATCTGGTGCTTAATTTAGTTTCAGTTAGATTGTGTGACAATGACATTCAGAGCTGGTTTGGAAAAGTAGTTCTTACTTGCTTAAGTCTTGGCACAACATTCACTGAATGTGTTCTGAATGAATCTCTTCTGTAAAAGCAATTTAATAGACTGTCTTTGCTGAAATTTCAAGTATTGGATTATGAATGGGTTTTAGGCAGAACCCCAGTGCAGGGGGACCTTCATACAGAGAAGATTGATAGCCATGAAGAAATTATCAGAACAGGTGCAGTTTTCCTGTTTTTGTTTTTAAAGCCTGACAGTTCTGTTACACAACACTTATGTTAGTATTTTCTTTTTCCCATGCCTGGTAGAGTGTAACTACACAACACTTTCACATTTTTTTAAATTGGTGTACTTGATTTTATGGATGCTAAATTCAGTCTATGTACTTAGGTGATTCTGGAGAAGAAATAGTGTATGGAACTTCTGATGGTAAACTGGGTCTTATCCAGATTACTGGTTCCAAGCCTATACCGAAGTGGGAAATCAGAAATGAAAAAAAGAGAGGAGGTATGTGTCTCAATCTCTCACTTGTTAGCTTTTCAGCATATTTGAGGCTTTATTATGTTTATAATAATCAAGAAATCTTATTCATAGATATTTTGGAGGCATATTGACATCAGTATGTGATATTAATATGGGTGAGCTCTCTTTCATTGTTCTGATTTTCTTATAAATAATTCTGATCAGTTTGTCTTGCTTTGGGCTTTCTGTTCATGTTATTTCCAGTAGGTTAGTATACTTTTGTTTTTACAGTATTTTTAAAGTGGTATTTGTAAACTAGTGTTGATTGATATATGATTACTTGAGGTTTTTATCATTTTGTGACTATTTCTAAGTGCAAATATACCTGCCAGATTCTTCGGATGTTCAGTGGTCTTAAAGTCTCTTCAGCGGAAGGGTTAGCATCTTCCCTGCAAGACATTTTTTTCCTTTTTTTTTTTTTTTTTTTAAAAAAAAAAGCCATTATAAGTGTTTTTGTCTGAAGATGGAGTAAGGCTTTCCTTAAAGCTCCACAATGAGGCCTAACTGATCTGGGCATAGTACAACGCTTTCCTTGTTTTAGCCTTGGCATGCTGCTTCTGCAGCATCTCTGAGCCCATGCTCCTTTGGAAAGGAGAAGATCACGAATAGAATATACATATATTTTAATTTAATTATTTCATAAAAACTATCACTAAATTACTTTCTTAAACTGCTTCCTAGTATGTCCTTACTCTTCATATGAAATAAGTCATAAGAGTTAAATTCTATCTCATTTTTCATATTAATTCTTGTACAAACTCTCTCAGTGCTTTTTTCTTCTTCTAGACTCCAAGTCTCTTTCCTGTCCAAGGATGATTAGTTGTCAGAGGCTGGTTCCGCACGTGCTAGTAGTGGGTTTGTCCACTAACGAGTCAAGCAGCAGTACCTAGTCCAGCTCTGGCACAAGTCAGAACCCTCTTTCTGTCACCTTAGCCAGAATGCTTAGTAGTCCGCTTAATAATGCCTCCAAGTCAAGTACAGGAAAGAAAGAATGCTTGCTGCTTCATCTGGCAAAGTTACAGTAGCGTGGACAGACAAATAGTTCATCTGGGAAGTGTTTGATGAGGGGTTTAACCCTCCTTCAAAAGTAAGCTATTTGAACATCGGGAGGGGTCTCTGTTCAGTGCTTTTCAGCAAGGGAACTGTGGTGGTTTTGATTTGGAATTGGTTGCTATAAAACCCACTGTACAATCGTGAACCTCGGGCACAGGTGGGCGACTTCGGCCCTCTAGTGGACTCGTACACAAATAGCACCAATAAAACCTTAAAAGCATCTTTCTATGTAACTGTGTATTATTATGTCATGAACGAATAAAGATGAAGTAAACGGGTTTGTTTTCTTTTTCATTAGGTATCTTATGTATTGATAGTTTTGACATTCTGGGAGATGGAGTTAAAGAATTACTCATTGGACGAGATGATGGAATGCTAGAAATCTATAACTTTGAGAGTGCAGATGATCCTGTCCTTCGATATGATCATGTAAGCCCACATTCATCATATTCTTCTTTGCTGGAAAAATTAAAAAAAATAAAAAAATCTGTATTTCAAAACTTAAAGTATTTACAAGATTGTTACTACTAAAATGTGTGTTTTGGTTTTAATTTGATGAGCTCTGTAACGTTGACAATCTAAACTTCAAAGCAGTATCCTAATATTTAAGAACTAGAAGGTGAAATAGTCCTGATTTGAGCAAAAATTAAAATAGTGTGGAAGTATGTTAAAGTTCTGGCTTTGACTACTGAAGTCTCTCCTGGGTGAAACCTAATACCATACTTTTCTCTCAGTGAAAAAACAACCCCATGTTGTGTATAGTCTGTGTTTTACATGTAAAATAATAAATGTAAGCTGTCAGGACTTTACTGAGCATAGTTACTTTAGTTATGATTTTTTTAAAAATAGTAGATTTAGTCCATAATGATTATTTCAGCCTTCAGTCAGATTGCGAATTCTTGCTGGAAAAATATTGTCCATCGGTGTTTTTTCTTTAAACTGCTTTTTAATGTCTTTGTTGTGCAGAGTAGAATCAGAATGCATTTGTTAAAACACGTCGGTTTAGCTGTGATAGTCATCAGCTAGTTTACTCTTTTGTAGGTCTAGATATTGTGTGTCTGTGTAGGTATTTTGTGATGCACATAAAAGGAGGAACGCAACACTTAAACCCCAAACTTCTAAAATGAGTGCAGTGATATTTCTCTCTGCTTGAATTTATTTGAAGGCTTTATCAGAGAGTATTGCATCAATCCAGGGTGGTTGCGTAGGAAAAGATGGGTACGATGAAGTTTTAGCATCCACATATTCAGGTAAGCTTCATATCATTTACTCAATTAATGTCGCCTGTGATAATGTGATAAAAATGAAGCAGGCTATGTTGTTAGTGCAGCACGCTTATCTTAAAATTTTTGTTCTGATTGGAACTAGGATAATGGTTTGTTGAAAAGATCTCTTCTAATTTAATATTTACACTTTAAAAAAAAAGTTTCCTACAGGTAAACTATGTTTTTATATTTCAAGATATTTGTAATGTGTTCTGCTGCGTAACACAGCAGCTGGTTATTCTCTAGTGTAGACTGCTACCTAACTGTGATGAAATAACAAATATGTTATGTCCAAAGGAATTATTTTC
The DNA here is from genome assembly GCA_013400195.1 of Aramus guarauna. Lineage (NCBI taxonomy): Eukaryota > Metazoa > Chordata > Aves > Gruiformes > Aramidae > Aramus > Aramus guarauna. The sequence continues at coordinate 1,775,258 of VXBL01004075.1, read as the reverse complement.
ATTTTTTTATTAAAAATATTGATAGACATGCATATCTTTGTTTTGGTTTTCCGTCTTTTACAACATTTCCTTCCTTTTCAGCTTCGTAGGACTTTAAATGGGGTTGATTTTGCTTATAGTAGAAAATAAAGCTTCCTCATGTGAGACATCTCAGCAGCTCCTCGGTAGGATTTGAGCTATTGGCCTGACTGTCACAAAGGCTGTGATAAACACACTGCATATGTTAACTGCTGGGAGCTAAAATATTGCTAATTCTCTGTCTTCGGTTTTCTTCAGTGCCAAAAAATTAGCCTACTGAAACCTCTCGTATTCAAAACTGTGTATTTTGGCAAAATAAAATTTTCAGTCAGATATTGAGAAGTAATGGTGTTCAAGTTCCTCTTTTTGAATAGTCGTTGGATGGTTAAAAGACTCTTACACCTCCCCTCCTATGAGTTGCTTTGGTATGATAGGCTGCAACAATACTGTGGCCCAAGTCCTTTGTGGCTGTTTTTAGTGGGAATGTTACAAAGATCAGTGAATCGTAGAAGAAAGAAAAAAATGAAAGCCTGTGTTTACCTGTGGGTTTTCAAAGCTGAACTCTGGTAGGATATGCAGTAGACTGAGTTTGGCAGATTTTGGCAGATGAGGAAAAGTGCTTAGAGCAGTAAAAGTCACATTTGAAGCCTGACGGCTTAGGAGTCCTGTGGATTTTTTGAGTTCATTCTCTGTTACTGGGCTTTCTTGGTACTTGAAGTAGACAGCTAAGGAATGTGAAAGATCGTGAACATGTCAGCTTTTGTGGTGCATTTTATAATAACGCTGTCTTACTGTTTGCATGCATTAGATGAGGTAACTAGAGCTATAAACACCCGTTCAAGTCTGCATGTCACACCTGAGGTGTCAGGATATAATCAACTAGTATTTGCTTTTATAAGTAAATGTAAGTAAGTAAACAAAGAGGGGTTTGGGTTGTTGTTTTTTTTCACTTCAACTGGAAGCATTCGATCTCAAAGCACACTGCCCAATATACAGTTTGGTCTAAGCATGTTGCACAGCTTTTTTGGTTTGTTTTCAACTATGGTACTGCCAATTATTCAAGATTTTGTCAGAGAAACAGAGGTGGGGAAAAAATTTAAGCGCTCGGTTAAATGCTGCCGCAGAGAGATTTATTGGTCGAAATATTAATGAAAAAGAATAAATAATGTTTTCCAATCTGTAAGTTAAGAATGAAATCCATTAAAAAAATCATGTTCAGTGTCTAGATTAATCCTCCAAAGAAAGGATTAAATTGAAGTCTCCATTCGCTCTACTCAGTATCTGGAACAAACATCACTCCACACATACAAAAGCAGAGTGTAGACTTTTCTTTATAGCTTGTAAGGAATGTAAACTTCATATATTGGTTTAGGCTGGCTGACAGGATTGACTACAGAACCTGTCCATAGAGAAGGTGGATCAGGTGAAGAACTAAAATTAAGTCAAGAAATGCAGAGCAAGATTTCATCCTTAAGGTAATTACATTAGAAAGAAATTTAAATGGAAGACTTGAAATGTTAAAAGCTGGAATGTCATCTTTCCTTCCTGTCTCACTGGATTTTCTGTATCTTTAATGTATCTAGAAGTAGAATTAAGCCTTTTCAAAGTAGAAATGAATAGCAGCCTCATTTCACAGTCTCTTTCTATCTTCTTGCCTTCGCGTGATGATGTCTTAATGCCTTCTTCCTCAGTATCAGCAAGATAAGATTCCCTTCTTCCATGCTGCTTATAGCTTCTAAATGATGGGAGGAAAGTAGTCACTAGCGTATCATTCAAAATGTGTTGTACTCTTTGAGGGGAAAAAGTTGTCCTTTCCTGTTACTCATCAAAAACTCTTTTGGCAAAGTACAGTAGAATCTACATTTTCATGTGATATAGTCTATATTTTATCACTTTTATGTATCTGGGAGTCACCAGTCACTTATGGTTAGAAAATTGTGGACAGAAGATAAACATGATTGTCTTGCAAGCTTAATCTACTTCATTTCTGGGGTAGCTTTTATAGTTGTTTTTTTAAGACATTATATGTGATTTTCTTTTTCTAGGAATGAATTGGAACACTTACAGATGAAAGTACTTCAGGAACGTGAAAAATACCAACAGTCTTCTCAATCCAGTACTGCTGTTTCATCAGTACCTGCATTTAGTGTGAATGATAAGTTTACATTAAATAAGGATGACGCTAGCTACAGCCTCATCTTGGAGGTGCAGACAGCTATAGATAATGTCCTGGTACAGGTGAGTATGGTTTTGTTCTTGTTGGCTTTCTTGATATCTAAATAAAACATTCAGAGACTTTCTAGTTTAAAAAGCGTTAGTATATGGGGTTTTAAATGTCTGAATTGATGTAAGAGGGAACGGAAGTGTATAGCCTTGCAGTGTTGAAGTAAGTATTGTAAATGCTTGTTAGGGAACAAATACACCTTTATTTGAACAGAGCAACTTTACACTACTAAAATAGATCAAAATACCTGCTGTACTAGCAGGTTTCTACATAACTTTTGTGTTTGCTTTTGCATATCCATCGTTATTTAAACAGCAATTAACTCAGAAAATCTTAAATGAGGTCAAGATTCTCACTCGCCTTCTATACTGGAAAATTAATTTTAGAATGGTGTGGGCCACCTGTGTGCTTTCAATGTGGAACAGCATCTTATTTGTGTGCAATTGGTGATAAATGCTCCTGCCAAGTAGAGCAACCTTAATTAGTTATTCCTCCTACTGTATCAGCTGAAATTAATGTTATCTTTGGTAGTCAGAAAGAGTAGCGGTACTGAGTTGCCTTCCTATGGGATATGCATGGGGAGGAAAATTTGACAAGGAGGAATTTGTGAGGTGAATTTCCTGTAACAAATGGGAGAGAACTACTGTAGAATTTTATTTTTCATTTCTCAATAAAAATCTCATTTTGATTAAGGATGTTATTAGAGCAATGCTAAGCTACAGCTAGTATGCAGCTCTATAACATCTGTTGTTTCTATAGCTAAGTGAGGAATAATGAAATTGTTTAATCTAGCCCTGAACTTAATGTAGCGTTCAGAACTTATGGCTTCTTCTTTGAAGAAATATAAAGCAGTATCTGGTATTCCTCTGCTGTGAGAAGACAATAAAACCGTGCTAAAAAATATTTTTTTTTTTAGGAAGTATGTTGCATGAATATCAATATTTCCTGACACTTCTGTGAAGTTATAAAGCAGTACCAAATCAAGTAATTAATCATTAATCTCATTTTTAAAACAGTGGCAGATTTAATTTTAATTCCAGTGAAAACTCATCTAGATAGGAAGTGGTCTGTGTCAGAAGCATTACTGGAAGTAAAAGGATCATTAATAATTATGATCCTTAGTTTCCTGAGTGAATATTGTAATCCCCTATTAAAATAGGGAAACACTTCAATCATGAACGTGTTTCATGCATGTGCGTGAAGTATACTTTCATGTGTGAAAGATAGTTACACGTTTTATACTGAAGTTGTAAGCCAGCCACACAAGGACTCCCTAAGAGAAACATCATGTTACTCCAGGATTAAGTAGTAAGCTGCATGTCTGTTAGGCTTTTACCTCTTGGATGAAGCAATCATTGCCTCCCCCTTATTAAAATAATTGATGACAGTTAGAGGATAAACGCATTAGACGCTAAGCTCTTTATTTTTCTTTCCTTGTATGTTCTGCAGAGTGATGTCCCAGTAGACTTGCTGGACGTGGATAAAAATTCTGCTGTTGTTAGTTTTAGCAGCTGTGATTCTGAGGTAAGTGAAACAAAAGAGATGATATTTTAGAGATCACATGATGAAAGCTCTCAATACTGTATATTAACAATAGAATTTGAATTTATGTATTTGTAACTTTAAATACGTTGGGCTAAACTACTCCTTTGGTAATTTTGGATAGCTCAGCTTCATTAGAGATACTGCAGAATTAGGAGTTAGGGGCAGGTCCTGACATAAGGCAAAGCTAAAGATGCACCAAAGGATCCAGGAGCAACTGCTCTCTTGCTTTTTTCCTCTGCCTGATAAGGAATGTGAAGTACACATTCAGTATTGCTTTCTTCTCTGGGTTTGCCAGTATCACATGTATTTCTTTCAGAGTAATTTAGGTGAACATACTGTATTTCTTTCTTAGTTTGTCTCTTAAAAATCACTTTAGAACATGAAAATTCTGCTGTGTGGGAAGTCACATGTTTAAGTGCATTTTTTATATAATAATTATAAACTTAAATACTTATAGAATTACTAATGATATTAGGGCTAGTGGGAAAATCCAGAAACTACCTTAGCCCTATGAAAATCTTCTGTGAAGTGTTTTTTCTTGTGACTGTCCTTTAAGCATTTTATTTTTAAGAACTAAACTTGCAGATCATTGGTCTACCCTGGAGCTTTCAGATATCAACTTTTTAGTTTAAGTTTCTTGTCATTTTTGATGATTAATTTAGCTTTTTTGTGGTGTATTTTCTTACTGATCTTACTTCAGTTTTGTATGTTGGACTAGTATTGGAGATGAGTGGGGCAGGCTGACATGCATTCTTCAGACGAAAAGTAGATATCTATGTAATTTTTATGGTAGCATTAAAGAGTATAAGAGGCTTCAGCTGATCTGTCCTTATATTGAGATTTTTTTTTTTTAATTCTACCATAATTAAAATTAATTTGAATATTCAAGGGAACCAAAGATTATTTTACAAAAGTTAAATACAAAAATGTAGCTGTACATAAATAGCTAAAACTTTACTGTACATGTCTACAGTTAAAACAGGCCATTAGAACTTTTGTGAATCCACAGACCTGTTTTGCATTATTTTTCTGGGTTTTTTTTCTGTTTACAGCCAAATAGCAACTTTCTTCTTGCAACTTACCGATGCCAAGCAAATACAACAAGACTTGAACTTAAGGTAAAATGCTCCAGAATATTTTCTGTAATAAATTAACGGTTATGTAGATGTCTGCTTAGGAATGAAGAGATCTCTGTGTGGACTGACTGCTTAGTCTGAGTAAATGATGAGTCCAATTTGTACTACTGGTTGTTTCCTGAGAACCTTCTAATTTGGGGCTTGTGTTTCGTTATATTTGTCTGCAGAGTTTCTAAAGGCTTCTAAAAATGTGTTATTTCAGAGGAGAGCCTGAGGTCCTTCTTAAGTGTCCCTAAGATGAAAGCAGTGGGGAAATCACAGATTGTGAAAATACTTGGTTCTGGAGACAGTGTCTGGAACTTAAAGTGGAGAGAGGCGTGGCAAAGAAAGCTCTGGCACTGTTTGTCCTTGGAAGTGTTTGAAGGAAGGAACCACTGAATATAGACTGGATTTGTATTTTGGAGAGGAAGCAAATCCGGTCATTCCATGCTGCTTATACTAAAGGCGTGTGGGTGTTTGGGGGTTTATTTTTAATGATTCGCCAAATTCACACATTTTTGTGGCTATCACCATGGGAAATAATGAAGGAAATCATGATTGGGAAAATCCTCAACATGCACACAGGGTCTAGGTTTTCTCTTTATGTAGTTGCCTAAAACTGCAGCCTCCTAATCTGATACGTTTTTGTTTACGTAAAACTCTCAGTCAAAAGATTATCATTAGAAACTGAAGCCTGTGTAAGGTGCATCAGATGTGGGGATGTTGGGGGTGGTTATCTGGTTTTTGGTGAGGTTGCAATAACGGACCAAGTATGCAGAATTAAGACTTATTTCTCGGGTCCCCTTCTTAAGAAATACTCTTAGAGTGCTTACTGCTTTGAGTAGGTCACTCTATCTCCCTGTGTCTCAGTTCTCTTATTTTAATTTAGGGATATGACCCTGGCCACCTTTAACATTGAAAATACTACGTAAAGGGTCAATAACGCAAGTGTGGTGGGTTGACCCTGGCTTGGGGGCCAGGTGCCCAGCAGAGCCGCTCTATCACTCGCCTCGTTCACTAGACAGGGGAGAAAAAGTGTAACGAAAAGCTTTGTGGGTCGAGATAAGGACAGGGAGAGATCACTCACTATCATCACGAGCAAAACGGACTGAACTTAGAGAGGAAATTCATCTAATTTATTACTGAACAGTACAGAGTAGAGGAATGAGAAATAACATCTAATCTTAAAACACCTCCCCCCCACCCCTCCCATCTTCCCAGGCTCAACTTCACTCCCGGCTTCAAACCTCCTCCCCCTCCAGCGGCAAAGGGGGACGGGGAATGGGGATTATGGTCGGTCTGTTACATGTTGTTTCTGCCGCTTCTTCATCCTCAGGAGAGGACTCCTCTCATCATTCCCCTGTTCCAGCATGGAGTCCCTCTCACGGGAGACAGTCCTTCATGAACTTCTCCAATGTGAGTCCTTCATGAACTCCAGTCCTTCATGGGTCACTCCAGCAGGGTGCAGACCTTCAGGAGCAGACTGCTCCAGCGTGGGTCCCCCACGTGTCCTGTCAGCAAACCTGCTCTGGTGTGGGCTTCTCTCTCCACGGCTCCACAGGTCCTGCCAGGAGCTTGCTCCAGTGCGGGCTTCCCACGGGACCACAGCCTCCTTCAGGTGCCTCCACCTGCTCCGGCATGGGGTCCTCCATGGGCTGCAGGTGGAATCTCTACACCCCCTCATCCTTCCTCCATGGACTGCAGAGGGGCAGCCTGCTTCACCATGGTCTTCTCCACAGGCTGCAGGGGGATCTCTGCTCTGGTGCCTGGAGCACCTCCTCCCCCTCCTTCTACACTGACCTTGGTGTCTGCGGAGTTTCTTACAGAGGAGTTCTCTCTCCTCTCTCTGGCTGCAAAAGCTCTCTCTAACTTTTTTTTTCCTCCCTTCTTAAATATGTTATCACAGAGGCACTGATTGGCTTGGCCTTGGCCAGCGGCAGGTCCCTCTTGGAGCCGGCTGGTGTTGGCTCTATCAGACACGGGAAGCTTCTAGCAGCTTCTCACAGAAGCCACCCCTGTATCCCCCCCAGCTACCAAAACCTTGCGATGCAAAACCAACACAACAAGAAAAATGAATCAAATGCATTCATGATACACAAAAGGAAGAGTTTTTTACTTTCCCCCTAAAAGCATTTATAAACTTGCTGTTGTGTGTCATCATAGTGCAGTGTGTCATCAAAACACTGTACTGCATCACTCTTGCATTTGGATCCTGATGTGATGGATTCAATCTGCACAGGTTCTGCTGCCACCTCGCTGCAATACATTGAGAATCTCCAGTGATGTGCACCTGCCACGTGGAGTTCATTCTCTTGTGGTATTTCCTCTGTGCACATGCAGGCAATACAACTTTTAAGTTTTGGTGATTTTATTTCCAAAGAGAACTCTTTACTAACTTATTTTTATTAAAAACATTTAAGTGGATGTCTTCCTGCAAAACACTGCTTTTTGAGTTCTGAGATCCTATAAAATAGGGGAAATACTCAAGGTTATAAAGCAAATCTGTACTTGAGCTTTTTGTTTTGTTTTAATAAAGCTGTTTCAGTACCTCTTCTGCCTACTTTCACGGCTGTGTTGGTACTATAGGTGGGACATTTCTGTTTCTGGTGAATTCTGTGTGAGTGGCAAACTTTTTAGTGCAGTCTGTGTAACCAGTCTCAGCAGAGAAGTGATGGAATGCATTGCCGTGTGTGTGTCTCGAAGGTGTTAGAACACCCAACAAGCAGGATGTACAGAGGCTTAAATCTGGCCTCTTAGTTCTCCAAAAATAGCTCAGGAAGAACTTTGATTGTTATGAAACACATACTTTGAAATTCCGTTTACTCTTAAATTCTTTGATCTATTCTCTGCTGCCAGCTGCTACAGAGTGTATTTTTTTCCTTAATTAAAAAAAACCAAACAAACAAAAAAACCAAGTAATGGGGCCACTGAAGAATTAGAAGCAAGTTACAGACTTTAACTGATCAGAAAGTAAGTTAGCAGGTTTTATTTTCTTAATATTTCGTTCATCTAATATAGCAGCACTTCATTGGACACGATCTAGTTTTAAAACATTCTTGATCTGCTGTATTTATAGTGGTACTATCAAGTAAATATGTACTCTAAATATTCTTGAAGTATCACAGTCTTTCTTTAATGTATTTTGAATACCCACCAGTTTTCCAAATTGTGGTAAATTAATCTTTTCCCTTTTGTTCTTTTTTGTGGGTTCTGCTTTTATTTCTGCAGGTCCGATCCATTGAGGGACAGTACGGGACACTTCAAGCGTATGTAACTCCAAGAATTCAACCCAAAACCTGCCAAGTTCATCAATATCAAATTAAACCACTTTCGCTTCATCAGAGAACTCATTCTATTGATCATGACAGGTATTTGCAAAGAAAATGAATGCCTTTTTCTCTTGAAAAACTGACACAATCTGGTTGAAATGATGTTTACTCTGTAAACTCAAGTATGTCCTTTCTAACCCCAAACCTACAATTTTGAGCCTGTAGTTCCATTTTAGAGGTTTTCTTCCAGAAAAAGCAAATTTAATGGGTTCCTGCTTTCCTTGCCATTCTTTATCCTTGTTTTCAGGTTATTTTTCATTTTACTGACCTGGGTTATAGTGCAGCTCCATGTGTTAGTAGAGCTGAGGGTGTGGTAGAAAGGAAACTCTTCTGTCTTATTAACTGCAGTCTTTTCAGTTTCAGCCTCATTCTCCCCTCCACCCTTTTAATGTAATTCTTTCCCATAGCTAATTTGGCTCCAAAAACTGAGCCAAGACTTTTTTTCCCCCCTTATCTCTCTCTTGGAAACCTACTGTTTTATGCAATTTCTACTTGATTTTTTTTCCCCCCACCCTCAGTTAACATCTAGTTATAACAATGACCAAGGTATTGCTTTTTTCAAAACAAAACTGAAAGATTGAAGGAATGATACCAAATGTGCAAATAAGCTCCGTTATGCCTCGTTCTTGATGTAAAGGCTATGCCTGTGGTTTACAGGGTGCAAGACTGTTGAGGCTCTTAGTCATATTTGATGTGTTCAGTTATTTACCTTTGTCATAAATTTCAGGTTTAACAACTGGAAATGGGACATGCCAAAAGTTTCTTACCCAGTTCTGGCATGCCTACTAGGAGATAAAACTTGAACGTGTACATAGTCGTTTTTTGTCTTGAAATACCAAACAGTAGCTGTAATCTGCAATACGTACCTGACTTTTTACAGGGTGTTGATTAAAAGGAAACCACCAGGTGGAACTGAACCTTTTTCACATGGATAACCAGTGCACTGACAGTCCCCCTCCTTCATAACTATTAACTATTTTTTTTTTTTTAATTTCATAATGTCCTAGACCCATGAATACACTGACACTCAAAGGCCAGTTCAGTTTTGCTGAAATTCACTCGTGGGTTGTGTTTTGCTTGCCTGAGGTGCCTGAAAAGACCCCTGCTGGAGAGAGTATCACCTTTTATTTTCAGAACACCTTCCTGGGTACACAGCTTGAAAGTACTTACAGGTAAAATACAATTACTAAAGCGCAATGTGACTATGCTGGGGCTATTGTCGTCTTCATTCTTGACCGGTCTGCAAGTACCGTTTCAGGCACATACTACTGTTCACCTCTCTGCCCTCAGCCCCGTCAGAATTCCCCTTAAAGACAACAGGAATCTTTCTTAAAAAGGATTGTTGAATATATTACTGGGGTGACACTATCCAGTAATGATAAAGAATACAGATAATTCTGTAACTTGAATAAGGTTTTTCTTGAAGTTGGTCCGAAACCCAAAATTGTCAGGGAGGAAAGGCTTGATATATTTTTAAGATGATGGCTTGCTTTTAGAATTTAAAGAACATAGCTAACTAATGTAGTGAAATTATTGTGTACTGCCTATTGTTTTCTAACTAGGTTTTTCTTTCTTTTTTTAATTGAGGAGCAGAAATAACTTAAAAGGCATTTAATACTCATGCAAACAAAAATGCGATAAGCTTAAGCTGAAAGCCTTTTTCTGCAGCTTATATTAGGCAAATGTTATTCCTGTGTTTATGATTAATACTCTCAAATGTTCTCAAATTAATTAGTTATATCTTTCTTCAGCAAATTATATATGCCCACCTGAAAATGGTACTGTAAAGAGGGGAAAAATTAATTGTTGTAATTGTATAGATTACAGCCTGTTCCCAGTCTACCGTATGTGTTGCATGCTCATAATGTAGAAAGTTGTTGGGTGGTGTTTTTTTTGGGGGGAAGGGGAGAGTGGGGAGTTTTCCCTTCTGGTATTGAAGCTTGCTGCTTGGCCTCAAGGTGTTGCAATGATAAAAGTTAGGAGGAGTGAATACCTTAGTGCCATACAGTCAAGAGAACTGCTTTGTGTCTACCTGAGTTTTGAGTATATGCTTTGTCTTATTTAGTGTTTATTTACAAACTGTTCCCTGACAAGATTACACTAGGAACAGGGAAGGAGGAAATAGCATAGGTCTGTATACAGCCATCTGATATACGGAGAATTGTTTTTACGTCTATTTTAATGTAGGGACAAATCTAATGCATGCACGTGTGTTTAAGTTTGTTGATTTAAAGTTTTTCTTCCTTTACAGAAAAGGTGAGGGATGTTTTAAGTCTGACAACATTTCTACAATATCCATCCTAAAAGATGTGCTTTCCAAAGAGGCTACTAAAAGGAAGATTAATCTCAACATATCATATGGTAAAACTTTCTTTTCTGTTTTGCTGTCCTTGGCTTTATTTTTATATTCTTATAAAAGGAATATGTTATTCATTTGCTTGTTGGTTTTTTTTTTTTAACTCCCTACTAGATGTAAATGAAGAATCTGTGAGGCACACATTAAAGCTTATCCACCCTAAATTAGAGTATCAGCAGCTGTTGGCCAAGAAGGTTCACTTAATAGATGCTTTGAGAGTAAGTATCTGAACTCCTGAGGAAGGATTTTTCTAGGGGATTATGTTGTCAGATACCAAGCTGTAGGGCTCAAGTCAGATGTGTGTGTTACTGGTATCTGTTCCGTTTCTATTCCCAGGACGTATATTTTAATCATCTAGGAGACAGACTTCTTCAAGTAAAATTCCCATTTGTACTATGTAACTAGTGAATAATGTGTAGGATTACTGACTGATGTTAAGGGATGCTTTAATCGGACAGTAGAAGGCAGACAGCTATATCATCTTAACGTTATCTTTTCACCTGCTCTTATTTTTCCAGTTCCTTCTTTGTCTCTTTCCACTGATCTTTAAGTGGGTTGTTTTTGGTGGTTTGGGGTTTTTTTTTGTTTTTTTTTTTTTGTTTTGTTTTGTTTTTAGATCTGGGGATGATCATCCATGTCATAATTTCTGAATTATCTGCTTATTAATCTTAATACCTTCCTCAACGGTTAGTCTTTGGGAGGTACCAGTTAGGCAGCTTGTTTACCATCAAAAACTTGCCTTTTGGGTTTTGTTGGGCTTTGTGTTTTTGTTTTGTGTGGGGGTTTTTTTTGGGTTTTTTTGAGGGGGAAGGGAGATGAAAATGGACAACTAATTCTCCTTGTCCTTTGGGGGAATCAAATCCTAGTTGTCAGGACTCTTTAGTTAGTAGAAAAACTGCCAATGAGAATGGTGTGTACCTGTATTACCACTGCAAGTATTTTACTTAGGCTTGATTTGGCAAACCAGGGAAGTATAGAATAATAGAGAATTTATTCTTAACGTATGTTATACTTGTGCAATAATAATGATGCTGCATGTTTTGCTTGTTTTAGGCTTTTTTAGGCAGCAAATCTTCTTTGACAATTTTTTTTTGACAATTTCTTTTGCTGTCATGAATTGAGTGATACTTTCAGAGTTTACTTTTTCCTTCAGACTTTAACATGTGCTACACTTTCTAGGAATTTACTATAAAAATGAAGACATGGTGAAGGCTTTGAGCCTTAATTAGGCTTGATTCCACAGCGTGATCCTGTTCTGGCAGTACTCAGTGCTGGAAGCTCTAATACACAGGATTTTGAGAACCTAGTCCATGAAGTGACAAGTAACATCGGGCATTTCATTAAAAGACTAGAAAATGAGGCACTTCTAAACTAGCAGGATTTATTTGTGAAAGGGATTGTCTTGTCTCTGAAGTACTTCCTCCTGTCAGACCCCAGCTTAATTTCTTATTTTTATGGTCTTGTGATAATTAACTGGTGCTAATTCTTATGATTTAAAATGTCTTTGAGGAATTACAAGTTCATGAAGGAAACGTGGACTTCCTGCTACCGAAATACCGCAGCATTTTGGAAGAGGCAGATCAGCTGCTTGAGGAATACAAGAGACAACCTGCACATCTCGAGAGACTTTATGGTTTGTTGATCAATTCAACTTTTTATTTAAATGCAACTTCATGTCCAGAGAGCATGCTGGACATGACTGAAATAGTTAGGAAGCCAGTATTAGCAGAATTGAAATAATTTGGGTACACTTGGGTAGCTTCAGAACAACAATAGGTATGTAGGTATGTATGTCTGTCTGGGCGTACGGCCAAGGCTGCATCCTTACGTGATGTTTTTGATCATAAAAATCTGAAGTTAAAGGTGAGGCAGTAAAACCTAGCACATACTGAAAATGGCTTGTGTGCTGCTACAAACTTTGAGTAACTTTCTAAAGGTTCTCAAGAATCGTTCACCTGAGAACTTCTAAAATTGATTTGGCATCATAAGCATATCACTGAGAATGAAATACCAAGATTATTTGCAAGTGATTTTCCTACTTTTTGTTTAATAGACAGCTTCTTATATTCAGATGATCCTTGTCTTTGTGGACATGATTAAGGATAGCATTCAAATTCAGGATGGTGCTTAAGAATGTATACAAGTAAAATGAGTGATTAAATTCTGAGTGGTCAAGTGTTACAAAACATCAGAAAGCCAGAAAAATGCACCTGGGGTGGGAAGGGAGACTCTTAGGAGATGATCTAATTTAGTGAAGGAAATTCTGTAACCACCTCTGGTGTTCTCCGTACACTTCCAGCTCGGAGAACTCTGCCAGACACCAGTTTTAGTAAGCTGATGTATATGCAGCGTAAGCAGAGTCCTGCGATAGTTCCTCTCTCTGTAGTGTTTCAGATGTGGGTAATTCTAAGGCAGAAGCGCCTGCTTTGGAATGAAGCTGGAATCTGGGCTGTTCTAACAGCATTTTGGGTTTGTTTCAAAAGTAAATCATTGTTTAAAACGTGAAGTTTAAAATGAGACTTGTCTCTAAACCCAGAATCAAATAGAATAGTTGGTACATAATAATGAGTTAAAAGTAGAGATACCTCATAATGAAAACAAGGCAAATAATAAATCCTGGAATTTTACCTTTGCAGGTATGATCACAGATCTCTTCATAGATAAATTTAAATTTAAAGGCACCAATGTGAAAACTAAAGTTCCTCTTCTTCTGGAAATTCTGGATGGCTGTGATCAAGATGGACTGATTGCTTTTTTTGAGGCTGCAGCCTGACAAGGAAAAGGAGGATTTCTTTTTATTTTTTATTTTTTTAATCAAGGCAATTCAATATCAAGTCCAAAACACTTTTTAAGAAAAATACTTTTACTCTTTTGTTGTACTGTCAACTTTTAGGTTTTATTCATATTTATTATCATCTTGAACGTACTATTCAACTTCAGTTCCTACGAAATGTTGTGTATGTTGAGTATGTACACACTGTTCTTCATAGCTAAAGGCAACGTGGAATCCGCTGTACATACCAAAATACTGTTTCCAGTGCTGTTAAAGACTACGTGCAGCAGTCTGTTCTCCAGTTGTAAGAATCTCTGAAGAAACTGGTTTTCAGAGACTTTTCCAGATTTAGAAGAAACGGGGGTGTGAAGCTGCCCCCAACTCTGGTATTTGCCCGCCGCACGGAGAGCGCGGTACGAGCATCGGACCGGCCTTGCGCAGAGAAGGGGGAGAACTCCCACGTTTAGAGCCGGTACTGTGAAAGCTATACGTTAACTCTTCTCGAGAGCGAGCGATGGCATTAAACTTCCTCTGTCCTTCTCTGGGCTCTGCCCTCTTCATTTCGAAACTCCCACTATTGGGTGCTTTCCCCCCTCCTTCTCCCTCCTTTTACTTCAGATGAGGAGAGACGAACCGGCTCGGGGCTGCCGACGCTTGTTTCCAAGCGCAGTAAAAAAACAACGACTCCGTTCGAAGGGAGGACGCGTTTCCCCGTGGGGCCGGGGCCAGACGCTGGGCAGCAGCAGGGTCCAGCGGCCCGATGCCCCCCCAGCCGGGCTCCGGCCGCCTTCTGAGGGCGAGGAGCGGCCCCAGCCCCTCCGCCGCGCCGAGCCCCCTCTGTCCCGGGGCCGCGCCGGGACCCCGCCCCACGCC
>VXBL01004075.1:1721455-1760865 GCA_013400195.1 Aramus guarauna | reverse complement strand
CTGACGGGCCGCTTTCCCCACAGGCGGCGCGGAGCGGCTGTGAGGGCCATGGCGCGGCGGCGGGACGGCCGGTCGGCGGGCAGCAGCCTTTCACCATCCATGTGGATGAGCCGGACGGGGAGCAGCGGCGGCGGGGTGCCCCGGCGACCCAGAAGGAGGAGGCGGCGGCGATGGGGCTGCGTGCGGCCGTCTGCGCCCTGGGGGAGCGGCGGCCCTTGGCGCCCCTGGGCAACGCCATGGAGCTGAGCTTCGGTACGTGACACGCGCACCCGTCCCGGTGCTCCGGTAGCCCACCCTGCCCGGGGCTCGGCTGGTGTCCCGCCCGCCGAGCTGCAGGCCCGCTTGGGAGGGCAGCGCTGCCCCGGGCCCTTGGTGCGCTCTGCGGACCCCGTCCCACCCGCCTGCTCCCTCTGCAGCTGCCCCGGGGCTGTAGGGCCCTTCCCCCAGGAGGCGCGGACATAGGGCTGGGCTGAGGTGTTACCCAGGGAATGGTTTCCAGAGCGAAGTGGAGGAGGAACTGCAGATCCTGAAGCTGTTTGGGTCGTAGACTCGTTTGGTTTGCCTCAGAAGATAACTTTTCACTTGCCAAAACCGATTTGGTTCCTTTGAGCCTGCCATTATGGTACAGGGGCTTCTCTATCTACCTATCAATTACTTGAGCCTCTGCGCTTCTACCCCCTGGCCTTTGTGGGTAGTTTGTGGGCTTTTAACCTGAACTACTGGTACCTCATGAGAGAGAAACCAGATTACAGACAGGAAGAGCAGCCCTGAAAGCCTCACCCTTTGCTACGGCCATAAAGTTAGAAGGGGATTTTACTCAGGCAGATCCTGAGACTTATTGGACTTTTCTCTCAGGTAATAATACCCTGTATGGGTGCGAGTGTTTTGAGCTTTTCCCAGTACATAAGAAATGAGAGTAACACATGCATGAGTATCTGAGGGCTGATTTCATCATGGTCTGCTTCTGCAGTCTACAAAAAAACTCTGGTACCCTAGCCCTGGTTTAGGCCACAATAGCTAAGCTTTCAGGATTCACACTTATTTAACAAGGTAACACAGGATGCAGTGTGCACTACATAATTGCAAAGGAATTTTCCATCCCTTCATCCTTAGGGAGAAGAAGAGAAAGGGAAATGGAAAGCTTCCCTGTTGCAGTAACATTTTGGCTTCCCTAGAGCCCCCTCAAACCCCAGTCTAGTTGAGTGACAGTCTGCCCTCTCTGCCTGCCTAGAAGGCAAGAGAGCCGGCAGTCCTGGAGAGCCACCGTGACATGCCACAGAATAGGGTATTTGCCCATGCTGCGAGGCAGTGGTCTGATGGTGCCCATTTTAACAATGGCTATTACCTTCTGCTTAGGTTCTCCAAGTATTATGGACATTTCAATAACCTCAGAAGCAGAAGAGAAAAAAACAAATGTTAATAATGTGCCAGACTATATCAGCGATATCCATACATACCTTAGGGAAATGGAGGTGAGCTGCTGTTTCTTTTTTTTTTTTTTTTAATTTGCATATAGCTTGTGGGGGAGAAATTTGGGGTTGGGAAATGCATCTAAACATTAGCTACTACTACAGCAACTAAATTAAAGCTTGTTAGAAATAGAGAAATAAGATGCTTGTCCACTGCTGTGAACACAATACTGGTTTCTTGTGATAAAGTTGATTGTGCAGTGCACTGAGCAGAAGCTGGAAAGCAAGATTATGGAAATATAACTTAACTGATCCTAGACTTACCATTGTTTACTTCTGATCTGTTTAAACTGTGGTAAATGGAGCTTAAAGAGTTGCTTCCCTACTGGCGTTTAGTCCAAACTCAATCTTATCTGTCATCTAAACCTACAGGTGAAATGCAAGCCTAAAATGGGTTACATGAGGAAGCAACCCGATATCACAAACAACATGCGGGCTATTCTTGTGGACTGGCTGGTGGAAGTTGGAGAAGAATACAAATTACAGAACGAAACCCTGCACTTAGCTGTAAATTACATTGATAGGTTTCTTTCTTCAATGTCTGTTTTGAGAGGAAAACTTCAGCTTGTGGGTACTGCAGCTATGTTGCTTGCATCGTAAGTGAAATCACTTAATTTAAATTTCCACTTGCTGGTCTCATACAGCTGGAAATCTCGTGGCTATCACTTTGATGAGCCAGAGTGACTTGGGAGGGCTTCACACTAGACAAAAAAATCAGGAGTTATCCACCTAGAAGCTTGGCAGTTTATATGAAACACTGCAAGCAAGGTTCTAGGCTATCTTTGTAGGCTGCCCTAACGTGAGGATTCATTAGTTCTACCTGCAGCAGCAGAAGGCTTCTAAACAGTATTTGAGGGAATATGCACAAGGCACGTGACAAGAAAGTTTTGCTTGCACCAATTATTAGTTTAGTGAGTTCTTCTGAAATTTCAGTAACTCTTGAGTCCCAAATTGCGTAGTGCTAAAATATCAGGCTATTGTAGCTCTGTAACTTCAAATTCTGCTGATTCAAGAGTCACTGAACCAAGTGCAGCAAACTTGTTGGGTGACAGTGCCCAGCTACTTCACA
The DNA here is from genome assembly GCA_013400195.1 of Aramus guarauna. NCBI lineage: Eukaryota > Metazoa > Chordata > Aves > Gruiformes > Aramidae > Aramus > Aramus guarauna. The sequence continues at coordinate 1,758,327 of VXBL01004075.1, read as the reverse complement.
AGTCAGCATTTAAATTAGCCCGCTGGCTTTCATTAAATGTTGCTGGTTGTCTGGTTTACTGGTACCCAATCATTTGCTCATAATTATTTCTCCTGGCAGAAAGTTTGAAGAAATCTATCCTCCTGAAGTAGCAGAGTTTGTCTACATCACAGATGACACCTATACCAAGAAGCAGGTTCTAAGGATGGAGCACTTAATTTTGAAGGTGTTGTCATTTGATTTGGCAGCTCCAACAATCAACCAGTTCCTCACTCAGTATTTCCTACATCAGCAGACAAACGCTAAAGTGGAGAGCCTGTCAATGGTAAGTAAGAATTACTAGCTTGGCCCACGTAACTAGAGAGTTCTGTTTACTATTAATGCACTGTGCAATCTCAGTTTGCTAGTCCCAGTAGAAAAGAAAAATCCTTTAGCATTTCTTTTGAGTCCAGGCTTCCCTGCTTCCTTTTATTTTTACACATGTAGTCTTTCTGGGAGAGTTGTGGAGAGTGTGTACGGTATGATGCGTGCTCCAGAAGTGGTGCTGCACCGCTGGAAACTCACGCTCCTATTGGTACTTTCTGTTTGAGCTACTTTATTCCTATGGCAGGCTGGCGCTTCAACTGCCTAAAGCGTGCCAATTTACTCAGAGCAGGCAGAGATTGATGAACTTTACTTTGAGGGTTGTTTTACTGTTTCCCTTTTTTTTTTTTTTTTTTAATCTATCTGAAACTGTCAAAACCTACACCCTCCACTCCCCCTGGCTAAAAAAGGACTTTTGTTTTGGTTTTCCCCTCAACAAGCAGTGAGCTCTAAATCCAGAGGCTAATTTCTAAAGCAGGTAATGTTTCAGCTAAAGTGATATTAAATCCTAACTGTAGGGCAGGTACCAGAGCTCCCAAATAGAAGCCTTTGTCTCATTGTGACAAGGTCAGACCCGACTACACTCTTCCCTCTAAATCTTATATACCTCAAAATATAAAAATGTGGTGTTGAAAAAGCATGCGCTAGGAACACCAACAGTACCTAGCTGTAAATGTTAAAAGAGAAAGTAAGTGGAAACTAGTAAAAGCTGTTCTTCCAACTGACAGCAGGATTGGAAGTTCAAAATCGGGTTCTAGTGCACCAGGTAAATGCTCTTCTGCTTTCTTTCAGAAGCAGATGATTCCCTTTTTCTTGTTTCCTTTGCAGTACCTTGGGGAGCTGAGTCTAATTGATGCTGATCCTTACCTGAAATACTTGCCATCAATTATTGCTGCTGCAGCGTTTCACCTAGCAGGCTATACAATCACTGGACAAACTTGGGTATGTAGCACTAAAACGTGAGCTTTCACTCTCCTTTATGCACCTTTAGTGTATTCTTACGCGGTTCTGAATGCTGGGGCCTCTGCTGCAGGAATCGCAGCCCCTCCACCCTCCTAGCCTCTTACCACAGGGAGCAATCCCTAATTATTTGAAAAACAGGGTGGGGGACATGAGACACACCTTTTTTTGGAAGGAAGAGGCATCTACTGATGTGCTCTGTTTTGGTGATCTTCCTCAGAGCTGTAAGAGTTTCCTTGCGATGAGGAAGTGGGCAGTAGGAAAGCCTAAGCAAGGGAGGCAAGGAATACCTGTTGGGAATATGATAGTCTTCAGGATTACTGTAAACCTACATAAACTGCTAAAATCTGAGCAATGAGTATTGAACTGCTTTGTGCTAGAGAAAACGATGCTCTGCCAACCTACTAGAACAACAGTTTCAACAGGAAGCTAAAAGCACCAGTGGTCGTCAGCGAACAGAAATATTCAAATGTCCCTCTTCCTTTCCGTTTTCCCTCAGCCTGAATCCCTGTGCAAAGTAACCGGCTACACCCTTGAAGACATCAAGCCTTGCCTCATGGACCTACACAAGACCTACCTCAAAGCAGCACAGCACACACAACAGTCCATAAGGGAAAAGTACAAGAGCACAAAGTGAGTATCCGTAGAGACGTACGAGAAGCCGGTATGTTACGCCTGAGCTGTCCTAGCATGTAACTGCTTCATGGGGTGAGGGGGGTGTAGCTTGAGTTTTCAGTCAGACTCAGCTGACCAAACCTACCACATAAGTGAGATGGTGACGAGAGTCTCCAGGTTTTTGCATAGCATTTTGTGGAGCAATAACTCACTGCCAAGCCCGCTATTGCTACCCAAACTGTCTGGTAGAAACTGGAGGAATTTTCTTGACGTTCCTACAGTTAGTAGGCAGGAGATGGTACCTAATGCTCCTAAAAATCTGCGTAGCAGCAGCTGACAAGCCCCAAAATGTGTCCTGGCTGTGCCTTGTGAGAGATGTGATTTGCTGCAGAATGTATGCACTGCTTTGTGGCACAGAGCACTTGAGCAAGATGACATCCTGCATCTTTCTTTTTTTTTTTTTTTTCCCCCTCCTCTCCAGGTACCATGGAGTATCGCTTATTGACCCACCAGAGACACTAAACGTATTGTAATAATCAAGAGACTGATCTTTTTAAAAGATATATATTACCAGAAAATGATGTATAGTTTTAAACATGGTTAAAAATTCTAGATGTGATCGCTCAGAATATTAATACAGGTTTTGATGAGCTTAATTATGAAGCTAGTTTTATGTGGTTTTAATGTAAATCTTTTGTACATGCAATCTTGTTAAAATATTTAGCTGGGGTTTTATAAAAATGTTTTCTTCAAGCACAGAATTAGCCATGCAGACCAAGTGAAGTCTGAGACTGCTTATCTAATTATAGACTAAACATTAATATTAGCAGTGTGTTATTTTATAGTAGGGCTTTTTCTCCAAGTAAGAATGATGTGGACTCCACAGCAGTATTTGTAGCATTTTTATGCTCTCTAGTTTAAACTGAGACTTAGTATAGATCCAAAATGTGGCTTAATGGCTATAATACTGGAAGAAAATATGTAACTATGAGGAGAACACCTTGCTGGAATTGATTCTGAGGTTCTTTAGGACGTGCAGTGATTGCTATGTAATGTATTGCCAGGTCTCCATCAGGTTAAAGGTTAAAACTGATGCAGGGACTGCAAGGCTTAAACTAGTATATCAGTTCATACTTCTCTCTTCCAGGACGTAGGAAATGGTCTTGCTACAGGTATTTTCTAGTCAGAGTGTAAAACTGATACTAATTTAAACCCACAGAATTCCCACTGATGTATTAGCTGTCCTGAAAGCCCATCAATACCTACTAAAAAAATTATAGCCATCAGGCTGCTTACCTACTACCACTTGAGGGGTGGTGGAGGGATTAAACTGCAGGAGGGTGAACTACTACTCTGTGCCTCCAGGAGGAGGGAACGTCTTCTGGCGTGGATGGGCTGTGTGCAGAAAGGTACGAATTCTGTACATTTTTTGCTTGGAAAGGGTTCCTCTGCAGCGTGCAGCAAAAACGAAGACCAACTGGTGTAATTTTTCCTTAGTTCTAGAACCGTGAACTAGCACATAATTGCGCTAGATCAAGGGGATGTTTACCTTCAACCTGTGTAAATGGAGTGATGCTGCCCTGTACCTGCTGTTCTTTGCATGTAAAGCAGTGAGTGCATGGAAATGGGTGTAATTAAGCCATTTCCAAGTTGACTAATAAACAGTTTTTACATCTGACGTTAGTGGTCTTGCCGATACTTTAAAACCAGTTGAGGGGTAGTAACTACCACTGTAAACTGGCTTTCATTTCCAAAGCTTTTTGGCAACAGCTGTCCTGTGAAACCTGTGCCACTTCAACTCTGTTGTTGAAGACAAACTTCAACACTGTTTGTCTGGTTATCTGGACACCCAACAAGTAGCAGGATAAATTCTTCACAGTTTTGAGCAGCTGTTATGGTGTGGGCTATTTAAAATAAATTTTAAAAAATCACCAGCCCTCTGTCAAGCTGACAAACGTCTTGTAGTGAAACAGCTTGAGTCAGTAACTGAAAATGTGCTGTTTTGCCCCCACCCCTGCTCCGCAGCCCGAGCCCTCCACAGTCCGGCTCTGTTATAAAACCGATCCAGTCAAGTGGTGGTGGCTTATCCAGTCAAGACAAAAGTACACAGCAGAGGCTGCCTTTTTTGGCCAACCGGAGCTTTTTAGGATGCACTTTGACTTTTATACATGTTCTAACGTTTAATGAAGAACCGTATTTCGTTGGTCTACCATGTTCTCCGATAGCCTTTACTTAGCTTAAGTTTCAGTAGGTTGCCACTGAAAAGCTAAAATTATTTGGGAAAAACCTGTGCAGTGGATCATGTCTGGTGCTTAGTGTTGGGAATGCTCTAACACTGACTGGCTGTTATTCTTTGAAGACAATAGAGCACAGCGCTCTTCCTGAGAAACTGTGTTCTGCCTTCCCTTCCTTCTTTTGTGGTGTATGCTGGAAACTGTCCAAGACGACCGAGAAACATGAAGGTTGGAAGAGGCATAAGTTAGAGGAAGCTTGTGAATTTTTCTTCCCAGAAAAGAGCAAGTAGCAGTGCTTAAGTGGAAGGACTTCAGCAGTTTATAGTATTAATCTACTGCTTAATGAAATGTCTCCTTGCTCTATTTTCTGTGGAACTTGTTCTGTTACTGGTCCCACAGCACAGAGAGGGGAAAAAAAAAAAAAATCTCCCTTGCTCCCTGAGCTTTACTTTCAACATACCAATACAACTTCCTCTACAGCCTAAAAAAATGCCTTGGTGATGGGCTGGCACCTCTGCCCAGTATGATTAAGTTCCTCCTTCCTCACTGCCAGCTTCTACAGGAAGCAGCATCTTTCTCATCTTCTCATTTTCCAAAATGAAGATGGGATGATTCTAGCTCTTGCTACTAAGCTTTGAACAAAATATCCCAGGTTGTACTGTACTACTGTTTTGCCTATCCAGTTTAACTTCTAGTCCTTCCCAAATAGCCTCTGAGGCGTGTAGGGTAGGAGATGTGTGTGAAGAGAGAAATAGCAGCGCAAAGAATACTGTTGGTCTTCCTGAAGAAGGTTAAGGTCTCGTGGTACTGCAGAAGAAACTGAATCTTCGCTCATTCGTGTACTCCCGACAGTGACTTTGGGTTGGAAGAACTGCCATTAAGAAAAGGCACTGGTTTAGCTCCTGGAGGAATGGGGCTTTTGGTGTTTGCCCCTTTCTGAAGGAGCACAACTTGATTAAAGCTTCGCTTGGCAGGGAGCCATTTTTTATTTTTTTACATTGAATTCTAAACCTGGTTTGGGGAATGTACTATCTGCAACAGTAACTTCTCTCCTGTTCATATTTCATGACATACTAAGGTCAGATGTAAAATAGTCCTACTTTGCTTTTGTAAATATGTGCATGTTTCCAGTTTGACTTGGTTTTTCAACAAAGTGGCTAGGTCGGGTATTTTGGAAACCCCCTTGCCTCTTTGTTTTGCCTGATTCCAAAGTCAGAGCATGATTCTTTGAATATAGTTGAGAAAACATTCCTGTCTGTTGCATGTAATATTTAATTAAACTTTTTAAGAAACTCCATTGCTGAAGTATGAGTTGCTTCTCTCTGAAAGTTTTGCAGTTAAGTACATGCATTTCTGCTGATTTTTATACAAAGCTGTTTCAGTGAAAGGTAAGATGTGGAGTGACACAGCAAGGTCTTGGGCACAGCACACCCCTTCCCCTGTGAAGAACATTCCAAGGTATGAAATACTTCAAGGTGTGGTAATAGCTACTGTAATTAAAAGAAGCTTTTCCTGGCATTAAACTTGAGCCATATTTTTTTTTACCAGCTGAACTCTGATTACAGGCAGCTTGTTTCAGTAATGGCAGAGGCTGTTTTGTTAAAAACCTGCATCTTGCATCTACAGTGCGAGGTGTAGAACTTGAGTCAGTTCCAGTTCAAGATGCTAACCATGGAATTTCACTTACATGCAATTTTTTTTTATTTATGGCTGTGTACAATCATCTTATAAAATATACATAAAAGCACGACCATATCTGGGGTGGGAGGAGATAAAATTATCTACAAAAGTTCAGTAATGATAGACCAACTTATGTATTATACAGCATTTCTGAAGGAGGGATGATGGTTTCAATGAGCAGCTCTCTTCTTTTTTCTCCTTTTGTTAAATGCTTTCTTAGTTGTAGTTTCTTGTTTTGAGCTGGTCTGTGTTCTGTGAGCAAACAACATTTGTATCAAAGAAGCATACTGAATAGTTTTATTTCAAAAGAAGATTGGCTGATCATCCATAACAAGGGTCACCATCCACCATGCTCAGTGCAAAGGCCAAACTTTGTTTCTAGGAAGTACACTACAGGCAACAAGGGGGGGTTCCATGGCTAGTGTAGGGATACAGCAATAAATCTCACTTCTTGGAGATCAAACTTAAGATTAGCTGTAGCGTAGCATGTAGAAGCTCTGCAGCACGTCTAAGGAGCAGCTGATTCACATCCACTTTTATGCTCTCACTCCCTTTGGAATGATCATTAGTCAAATATCTATGACTGTTTCAGACAGCCAGGATGCCTGGCCTCCTAGGACAGGAGCAAACTAGCCTGGATTTAAGCTTCCTGTCTCGGCTGTCTGTGTAGTCCCCTTGATCAATCGAGACCTTTCTTGGCCTTGCCAAAATCCTGTGCTTCCTGAAAACGCTCCTTACAAATTCCTTTCCCCTCCTGATTTCACATGAAGGTTACCTTGTTTTCTTTGGTAGTTCCTGTGGTTCCAGAATGACAACTTCTTCCTCTTCACTGTCGGACAGTACAATAGGTTCATCTAAAAGAAACAACCAAACAAGCCAAAAACAAACTGGTGGTAAGTTTTGTACAAACACATAACTAATAACCACAGCATTTTTAAAGAAACAGAGTGACTAGTGTTTAATTTGGAGCCCTCCATGTACCACAAAAATCAAGGTTTCTTTTAAGTGACCAGGTGAAGTGAAAGTAGCAAATGGGTGTAACTCAAGCAGAAAGTGGCTACAATGGTTCTCCTTTCTTGCTACGACTTAATACAGTGATATCTAAGCATATCTGAGATCAAGATAAATACTTACCCTTAGTTTCCCTCATCGTACTTGTATCCTCAGTTTCTATTTTCTCACATTCAAAAGCGGTAACCTCACTTTCACTTTCCTCTTCCACTGCTTCTTCCTTCTCAGATTCTTCAAGGTCTCCCCAGGAGTTCTCTATTCCTTCCCCAATTTGGGCTGTCCCGGGAGTGTGCAATATTGGTTTGGCAAAACTGAAGTAGTTAAGAAAAATCTTGGTGTTTGACAGTAAACTCTTTGTATTCTGAGAGCAAACCAGTTGGGGTTTTTAAGCTGTATCTATTCTCCCCAGCGGAGAACATCCTTAAAGGAGAGTTGAGAGAGACCACTTCTTCTCCAGTTCCTGTACCCATGAGTCACTTCAGACCTCAGTTTTGCACTTTATGCTAACAATTAAGTTACCTAAAAGCAGTTAGAACCCAAACCAACGCGATGTTTCCTCTGCAGGCTAGACAGCCTCCTCAGCTGCGAGGAATCTTGGATGTGTGTTTAGCTTCTAGGAGTGCTAACGCAGGGGTGGGAAGCTTGGTTTTCCCCTGAATAATACAACAGAAAGGATACACTTCTGAAGGAGGTTCAGCTTTTGTGATGATTTCTTCTGCTTGTTCTTCCACGTTGTTAGTATCAACAGCGGCGCTTTCCATTTTGAAGGCAGTGATCTTTTGATTCGGTATAGATTCTGCAAAGCCGAACTTCCCACCTTCTTTCCTAGTCATTCAGTGACAGACATTATTTCAGGATGTTTCACACTTAAAAACACTTTCTCCTTTCCAGTTCAAATATATGAATACTTGCTATTTAAAACAAAGATGGAAACAATTTTCTGTTCAAGCTACAGCTTGACATTACTTTTTAGTGTGTTTCTTAAAAATACCCATTTCCCTTCCTTCCCAAAACACTCACCTAACTTTCTGGTCGTTCTCCAAGGCTTTTTGGATTAGTTCTGTTATTTCAGCAACCTTAACAGCTGTTATTTTACTGCATCTCAGAACCTGTTTGTTATAGATACAGCAACAGTTTACGATCATGAAGGCAAGATGTTTTTAACTAAAACTGTAGAACACTATAGAGGCCACAAACACTTAAAATACGGCAGCTTAGTATGAGGGACTGGATATACTACAAGTTGATACAAGAGAAAGACTGGTCAAGGCAAAGATTTACCTGATCCTTTACCAGCATAATCCCTCCACTGGACTGGATGGTACAAATTTCACGATGTTTATTCATGGCAATTACAAGGAGGCCATCCATTACACTTTCCTCGCGTTCACTTGGATCCACCAATAAATAGGTCCTAGAACCAAATATTTAAATATAAGGCAACAGTAAAAGTTTGAGGTGAGTTACTACCCTTAAAACAATTAATCAAAGGAATTCATTTATGTAATTATGGGTATATTTCCCCAAAAAAGTTTTTCTACGTCATCTGGAAAGCTGCTGGTTAGTTACGCTGTGCAGAACACAGAAATAGCTCCCCATGGCATCTCACTTCAGATAAAGTGTTTTAGAAAATTGGCTTGTCAATGTAAGTATTTTTCGGACTCTTCTATGTTTAAAATAAATTCTGCAGAATTGACAATAAGCTATTTCTGTCAAAAGACTTAAAAAATCTTACCCTTGCTGGAAGAAAGCAAAACTGACGCAAATAGGCATGTGGTGGATACTCAAGGGGACAGGATCGCGTTCCTCAGGAGTGTACTTTGAAAAGAATTAGCCCAGAAGACAATTATTTGCAAAACACATTTAATTTTAAAATTAGGCACTGAAAAAAAGATAGTTAAAGAAATAAAAAACAAAGAAAAAAAGGCGAGCAATTTTTCAGTCATCTAAATATTAAAAAAATTCTTTTTACTCTTCTTGTGCAATTCTTTCTGTCTACTACCTACATAGGTAAACTGAGCACATTCATCAACCTTATTCTTGATTTGGTCAAAATACTGTAAAATACTTATCTTTTGCAATTAGTATTCCCATAAACTGAGGCTGATAAAATTTTGTATTCAAGCAGGCTTCCTTACTACCCTTTCACATTTTGAAGAGCAACACATCTATCCTGAACCTTAAGTATCTTGGAGTTTACCTGCTTACACAAACATTTAATTCTCCCTTTTAAATAGAAAGGAACTGCTATCTATGATGCCACAACATTTACCATAATCCCGTACAACTTACCACAGTTACTTCCTCTCCTTGCACAGACACATCTGGTCTGCGAAAATGACACAGAGCTACAATTCCCGCTATGCTGGCAGCATCAATAATGTTACCGTCGTGATTTAACAGGTGCAGATCCAGACGAATTTGCCAAACCTGAGAAAAAAACAATACATAGCTGCTTGGTAATTTGTGATGCAATTCTACAGAAGCTACTGTTTTTCAAAGCAATTTCTTTTTCTGAACCACAAAAAGAACCAGCATATATTCTTCAGATCTTTGCTGAAGAAGATGAAAAACTTTGGTATATTCCAAGATATCCAGTGTGCTAGACTTAATTACGACAAAATAATGTAACACTTAAGTACAATTTAAACTTTATTCTGCAAAGAAATTTTTGAGTGTGCAGGGTCTCAACTACTTCAGAAAGCCTATGTAGGTATGTACATTAAAAATACCTATGAAGTCAGATGTATGGATCCCTCCATTTACCTAAAATCAGAACTTCTCATTTCCAAAACAAGATAGAGGCCGCCTTAAAATCAGACTAGCTGTATCTTTTAGTTTAAAGCCACTTGAAATTAGTAGGTTTTCATACCTTTTCACCAGCAACAACGCAAAGAGATTCAGTATCTATACATTTGGAATTTCTCAGGCATCGTTCTATCAGTCTGTTCAGTTTTACCAGTAACTCAGGTTGCCTGTTAAAACAAAATTAACCCAAACTGAATATATACTTACATGTTTGAAAACAGTGGCTCTTACGTCATCCTTGTTCAGTCTTTTTAAGAAAGCTACATACCTGCCAGGCTCAAAACCGGGTGCAGCCATTGGCGAAAGCTCAAGATTAAAGAAAAGTATACCTTCTGTAGGACGACTTGGCTTGGGGGGAACAAGTTCACATGAGACTTGTGCAAGAATCCTGCAAAGGTAAATAAACCACTAAGTCATGGAATTTAGCTGGAAAAAAACTCCTACCACTAGAAATAAAATACATACTTTGCAAAAGCATGCATTTAGGCTTTTAATTTGTATTTCTCACTCCTGGCAGTTTCTCATTCAATGCCTGTCATACATATTTAAACTCTGGTCAACAACTGAGAATCAACTGTAGAAATTAGAACATTCTTCTGTATTTTAGGATTAAAAATAGACTCAAATGCATGGGAATCTGTAACTAGATGTTTATCCAGTGCATATATTCCACTTTTCCACATAGGTACGTTTGATTTGTGGAAGAACGCAAAATGTAATGTGAGGTCAGTGAACAGAGGGATGAAAAATTATAATCACTTTGTATTTTATAAATTATTTATAATTCACCATCAACATGGAAACCTCATCCCTTCCCGCCTCTCCTCTATGGTTCTATCCTTTAACTGCTACGACTTTTAGGCTTCGGTCCTTAAAATCCATTCACTGCGATCTCAGCGAGCTTTCAGACCCCTAACAACGCTACGTCATCCGTTGGCTTCCCCAGGTTTGCAAACGTAACGCTTTAAAGCGCCTGCGAGGCTTTTCCTCAGGCCGCCAACCGCCGCGCCGTCTGCCCACAGCCCAGAGGCCGCGGCGCCGGCCGAACCCCCGCTCTCTCCCTCCTCCCCGCCCCGCATCCACCTGGTCTTTCCCAGCTCCACGATGCAGCAGCCGTAGTCGGCGCCGAAGGAGATGCGGACGTTCCGGTAGTCATAGCACTGCCGCCCGTCCAGGCGCTGCGGGCCCAGAGACACACACACACACAGCGGGTTAACGCGCCATACCCGGGAAGGGGCGGGGGGGGGATAGCGGCTCCGGCCTACCGTCGGGCGGCGGCAGGTGACAGCCGCGCTAGCCCCCCCCACACACCCCGGGACGCGGAAGGGGACGGGGAAGGGGAGGCCGGCACCGCACCTTCCTCTCCTCGATGGCGCGCAGGAGGAAGCGCCGCTCGCAATTAGAGAGCGGCGTCGCCTTCATGGCGGGCTGTGAGGAGCAGCGCGCGCTAGAGCCAGCGGCCGCGCGCCCTGGTCGCGTCATCACCACGCGGCGGCGGCAGGGCGGTGGGTGCCAGTGCGCAGGCGTCGAGCTCCCGCCGCCGAGCCCCGCCCACAGGCTGTTCTCCTCAGAGCGGGCGGCGCCGAGGCTGAGTGCCCGGTTGTGAGGTGCGGCTGCCCCGGGCGGGAGCTGAGCTCTGCCGCTGTCGGTCTTCGCCCGGTAGAGCCCGCTGAACGATGGGTACAGGGGTCTGCTTCACCGCAGGTGCAGCTTTAGCCGTGGCTCGGAGGTCCGCTGCCCAGAGCGCAGCCCGGAATGGGGCTGTTGCAGTACCCGCCCCATTGTGGCTCTTCGCGACTGAAGGGGCAGAGGCCGTGTGGGCTTGTGTCAATGTGCCGCTCGTCGGGAAAACCGTCTGGAACTAAAAAAAACCCACGCGTCCCAGGCGTTTCGAGTGGTTAGTGCTGTTGTAACGCCAAGTCTTCGAGATGTGCGTGCTCCTGCAGCCCCTAGAAGGCAGCCAAGCTGGTAGTGCGAGCAAGGCAGTTAGTGCTGTAGACAAAAATGCAACAAAGGCCTCAAATATGTCAGAGGAACGTCCTTTCCTGTTGTTCTGAAGTTTTGCCCGTAAGTAAAAAAAGGCCTTTACAAGTGGCTTTTATGCTTAGTTTGAGTTGAAAGAAGAAAATTGATTGCTGTGTCTTCCCACCAATGTTAAACCTCAGATGCTCTGACTTTCCTCACACAAAGCTGTTGAAATACCCCAGTTATGGCTTTTCAAACCTTGTTAACACGCTGAAGTTCTAGTGCAAACTAAAAAATGAGTCACATTTCAGAAACTTCAAGTTTGTGTGAGTGAGGACAAGTGCTGCCTCATTTTTCCATTCTGGTTTTATATTTTAAGATTAGGATAAATTAATATCTTCACAAATATTCAGTGCAAAAGAATATTGATGAGATTACAAAAAGACCCTCTTCATGGGCAAAATTAAGCAAATAGTTTTCCCAAAGGGCAGTACATGTGAAGCAACAATAAGAAGCAAAAGCTTCTCTCTCATCACGACTATATGGTTGATTGGGTGTTTTCCTTGGAGCTTTAACTGTCAGTCTTGAGGTAGAAATTCAGTCTGGTTTTGATTTTTTTTTTTTTAATTGTTTAAATTCAGTGATAATATTCGTTAGTGAAGGCTTGGGGTTAAATTCTGGCTGCTTTGTAATCACTGAGGAAAAAATGCTTCCATTGGGACCAAGTTTGCTCCAGTTTAGTAGCCCTTAGTCCTGCTGTGCTTTGGTTGGTGCAACTTTGTACATAAAAAGTAAAGGTTAAGTACTAATGACTTGCAATCACTTAAGACTTTGTAAGAAGGAAATTATTTTTCTAAGCGCTAATTTTAATTGTAGAGTTAATTTTAGAGTTCTGAGTGGTTGGGTAAACTGTTAAATGATGTTTCTAAATCACACGAAACAAGTATATTTTGAGTTGTTTTTATTAGCAGAATATATATTATATTAGCAGAATATATGACGTGTAAAATAAACCTTGGGAAACACTTGTGGAAATATTGTGGCAAATATGTAAGTTGAATAACAAAAAAGGCAGGCTTCTGAAAGAAGTGGGGTGTAACCATAAGCTTTGCATTTTGAAGGTCTGATTTAAGCTTTTTGCCCAGTATGTTACTGTAAATCCTTTCCTATCACACTAATACATACCATTTGTTGTACTGAAATATTCATGTTGCTTTCACAGAAACTCACTACAAATTTTTGATGATTTAGTTGCACTGAAGAAGTATTTTGTTTGTATATTCAAGTAAACCCAAGCTAAAGCTATAAATTACCACTTTTAATACTTTTTCTTACATCTTAGTGTGCTATCATTTTGTATTGGTCCATATTAGGACAAATTTGTCCATTTGTTCCTTATTAGGAGCCCATTTTCACCCGTGTTGTAAATCATAGTATTTGCAGGAAGCAGGATTGTGAAATATTTCTGTCATTTTATAATATAAAAAGAGATCTGAAATCTTTTTACATCTAAATGAATAGAATTTGCTTGGTAAGCATAGTCCTGCTTACTATATGTTGCCTTTTCAGCAGATACTGGGATGGTTAAAGTCTCCCATGAGGAACTTTAGCTGTTAGTTCAATGCTGCAAAGTTGCTGTGCTTTATTTAGATGAGATACCTCGTTCCTCAGAATCTGAGCCCCGTGTGTACTGATGTTAGTGACAGGAGCAGTATTAAGTATTTTTTTCTGGCATGCATGCACAGCTCAAGTGGCAGAATAGAAATGAACTAGATTATTTCCTTACTGCTGTTTGTTTCTAAATTCAGACTAAAGGGCCATCCAGTAAACGCACAAAATCAGTGAGGTTGTATAGGTTTCACTAGACACCTGATATGGCAGCCAGATTATTAGTGGAGATTATATGCAACATGGAGAGATCCCTGTTTGAATTGCAGATTCGGTTTGATTCCTGATTCTCTTTGGAAAGATAACAGCTTACAAGCAGGAGAAAATGTCTTTGTGGAACATTTCATAGGAAAGGTGGTAGGACATAGTGCCTTACTATGCCATTTTGTCAGCTTACAGTAAGACATAAAGCACACTGAAAACATTACTTTTATTTTTTTTTTTTTTTCCATTGAAAACCCAAATATTTATTGAATAGCAGGCAAAGACCACACAGGCATGGTAAGGCTAAATTTGCAACCAGGTGGGTCTTTCTCAGACATTGTATCTTGTTTGATTACAATGCTCGGAACATTGATATAAACAGCTCTCCTCAAGGAATAATCTCCACCTCTGTTGCAGCAACCCACATTAAATCCACCTTACCTTACTACTTATTTCCACCTTTTCCTCTGGTTTTCTTTTGGGGGAAAAAGTACAACTCACTGGATAAGTGGATAAGCGTAATGTTGGCAATTACTGTCATGAATAAATTAGCCATTGTCTTAAAAGGTGACTGAGACTTTTCTAAGAGGAAATGAACTCTGAAGACCTGGCCTTTGTTTTCATATCTTTGATTCACAAGAATTTCAGGATACTTTCTTATTTGCATTGGTTTGAAGGAGCCTAGACTCATAGCCCAATTGCTTACTACCAGCACCATTTGGAATCATTGGTATTTGTGCTACAAGTGAGAAGACTGAACATTAGTATTTGTACTCAGTTCCATCATAGTGGGCAAGCAATTGAATTTAAGCATTTTCCAGCTTAGCTGGATTCTGATAGCTTCTACAGAAGGGGTGATGGGGTTGAATTTCACACCTGAACAGGCATTCTGCACCTGAGTAATACAGTTCAGCTACTGATCAGAGAAGGACTTCCTTGACTAGTTTAGTTGTCACTGTGTTATTTATTCGGCATTTTGCTTCTCTTGGTAATGATAAATTAATCCATTTTACTTGGTTCTCGTTCACTAGCATGGTTTTGTTATGTTTTCATTTGTAGACTTTGCAAGAGAATGGTAATACTTAAAATCACTTTGATACTCTTCAAGAAGATGTTTATATTGCCTAGCCCTTAAGAAACAGAATTGAAATCTGGAAATAGACGTATTACTCAACAAATCATTCATTTAGGTTAAAATGTACTGATCTTGTAAGATATATAGACAGTGGAATTTTTACTGTAAGTGGGTTGCTTAGTAGAGCAGTCAAAATGAAAGCTAGTTTTGTGAAACACGGCAGTCATTTTCGTTTCAAAATTAAACGGTTTTTCATGAAACTCTTCAGTTACTCTCAACAACCTTGGAGGGGTTTGTATTGTTTTTAGGAGCCATCTAAACTATGTTACTCTCCATCAATTACAAATATGTCAGCTTGGGCATATGCTGAGATTTGTGCTTGAGGCTAGAGTGGGAAAAATTCTGGTCCCGGCTCTCCTGGTGAACCGTCATGTGCCTCAATCTGTCAGCCTGGTGGCAAAGTGGTCTTTGGCTTCACTCCTCTTGACAGAAGTGAATGACTGAGTGTTTGGGCTGGTGAGGACTTGCAGTCTTGTTGCTTAGCAAATCACAGCAGTAGGTTTTTTTGCAAAAGAAGTTTTATAACAGCTTCGATAAAATATTATTTTCAAAGGAGTCACAGTTTTGATACTAAACCAGAACATTCAACAGTGTTGTCAGTCATTTGCATTAGGTTTTCTTGCACTAATACATATTCTGTCAGAAACATTTCCAGAAGTGCTAATTACAGCTTTATTGCTGGGGAGGCAGGTATGGTGGATTTTTGCTTTTGATGCTGGTCCTGTTCAAGATTAGTACACAGAGGAGTTGATGGTGAACTTCAGGAGGAGCTGGATGCGATTCCAGGGGAACCAAGTCATGCTGGGGGGCTGAAAATCAGCTGTCTCCTTTGCTTCATGCCTCCTTCTTTGCACAAAGTCTACTTTGCAGATTTTGTGCATGCACGTGTGCTCAGAAGAGTAAAGAATTTCATACACAAAATAGGGAGGCATAAACTCACAGCACTGGAAATCTGAAGCAGGCTACATGGAAAATAAGGTCAATCTAATAGGTTAATGAAATAGAAGTTGAGCAATTGCTGCATTTCCGTACAGTGAAAGGCAGAGTTACAATTGTAATCAAGTAATAGGAATACTCTGGGTGTTTGAGACCAGAAAGAAAAGGAATGAGTGTTTTGCACTGCAGAGTGAATAAATGAGTGAATAAATCACAGGCACTTAGGCTAAAGCAGGAATTGTCAGAAAGAAGAGCCTAATGATCTATTGTGCCCACATAGAAGCATTTCTTTGTTTGAGATGAATGTTCTGTAGGCTGAAATGCTTGAATTGGATTATCTTACTGAACTGAGCCATGAGGGAAAATCACATTTGAGGACTGAAGGAAAAAAACCAAACTGCATCAGAATCTCAGCATCTTGACAGCAAGCTTCCAGCAACCACATTTTATGGCCTCATAAAAAATAAATAAAAAAATTGATCTTCTCTTTTCATGGTAGTCTTAACTGTAATGTGCCTTTGCTGGTTAGCTGCAAGTCCTGCTCTCTAGTGCCTCCGGCATACCCATTTACACATGTATGCATCCCATGATGTATACAGTATTTCTGTTAAGAAGATTATTTGGGAAGAAAGGCTCCACGTAGATGTAATAATATCATTTATAATTTGTTTTTATGAGAGCCTCTGAGGCTTTGAAAGAGATACAGTTCCACACAGGTGGGAGGATAGGTAATCGTAGCAAGCAATGCAGCTGACAAATAAAGCATGAACAGTACATCTTGCGTAGCATCTTGATGCAGCGAGGTGCGGGATGTTCTGGCCCTGATCCAGAGAAGCACTTAAACAAGCTCTTTATCTGAAGCACAGCTGTAAGCACACTTGTCCCTTACTTATTAGAAGGAAGGTGTCACAGCTTGCACGGCTAAAATTTAGGAATGTAGTTGCCTAATGTATGTGCTAAAATAATTTTATTCCCAAAAAAGGGACCTGGAACTGTCAGCAAATCATCCAAATACCAGATTAAAGCAAGTTGGTTGTAACTTCTGCTTCATCTGCTTGCTGGATGTTTGTTTGATCATCTTTCATAGGCTAGATTTCTGAGTAAACCTCAAAATATTCTTGCTGTTTCCACCCATGCTTAGCCTTCACATATTCCTCTGGGTTTTATTATTCTTGTGAAAGAAGTTTTTTGCACCAAAGAGTCCTGCCAAAAGTTCTGATCCTGTGGACAGTGCTGCATTCAGCACTTCCCAGCTTTTAGCAATCCTTTTGGATTCTCTTAAAAAGTAACCAATGTTCATGTTTAAGTAGAAACTTTAGTTTGCTTTTTTTTTTTTTTTTTAAAAAGCAATTTCTCCTATCCTGGTCTTAAATATCACTTGGCACACAGGTTAAATACTAGCTTGATACAACAATTCAGTTCAGTGTTGTGCCACCTTTCTCACAGTCCACAGTTTGTTTAGTCTTGAACGTGAGATCATGCTGCTGCTGGTGTGGAAGAAGTATCTCTGGAGTGCTCCGATAATGTGGTCTGGATTTCTGCTGCCTATAAATTGAATCTGCCCAGCTTTGCAGCTCTAACAAACCAGTACCATCCCCATTCCCAGATTCTCCAAAGCACCATCGTGACTGAGAGTGATAACTGAATGAATGTGTATGTTTGGTTACAAATGTGCGAGGAAAATGTTAGTGTCCAGGCGCAGCATCACCAGCTATAACCCTGTTAGAACAGCATGTCTTGGTGCAATTACAGGAAAGGTGGTATCAGCCCCAGGGTAAGTGGGATAAATAATAGACAATCAAGTTAAACCATTAAATCAGAACAGCTCTTCTCAATTATTTCTCCTGCTTATTCAGCTTCCAAGTATCTGTTACAAACCAGAAATTAATCTTGACCGCCTGGTTACTTGAAACACTGAAAGTCATGATCTTTTCCAGGCAAGTCTTTTTGTTGTTCTATATGGATGACCTCTTTTGAGAGCAATTAATCTTGATACTAAAATGTTTCTTTTAAATCAGGAGATACATTTTATAAAATTTATGCATATGCCTCTTCTGAGTAATTCTGTTGCCATCGTTCTGTAACTGCTTCTTTATATGAGGAGTAAGGACTGGGGAGGACTTCTTGCATACCTGCTTATGTAGGTTTTGTGTTATGCTTTCCTGCTCAGACTATAAGAAACAGCCTGCATTATTTAGTTATAGGATTAAGCAAAACATTTTAATAGTAAAAGATGATGAACTATTTTTCTTTCGTACAGCTTTAAGAAATTTCCGAATTCTGTTTTGGTCATAAAGCCCACAAACAACCCCCAAAACAATGTATATTCTTGTTGATTCAGCTGGTTTTAAATACAATTTCACATTTACAGTTGTTTCTTAAAATGCAGTCATTGTTAAAAGCATGGCTTAGAAGTACCTGCTAACGTCTACAACAGCCGCTCACAAGGCATTGTATCACTACTGTCTCTTGCGCAAGAGCAGACTGTCTCTCACAGAGTTTCTGATCAATGTTCTGTGTGTATCAAGTACAAGTGTTAATTAATCTTGCCATGTTTCACAAAGATCCTATTTTGCAATTCGTCGTGAAACAATGCTGATAAGGAAACTGTGTTTTGAGTAGTTCAATTCCTCACTAATAATACAAGTGAAATGTGAAAGTGCTAATCATTGTGCCTGAGAGAATAGAGCTGAGTGATATGTGAGCACTGGAGAGTGATGGATGCTGGCTTTTCCTTCTTCTGCCAGATGTTTTCTACAGTATTGATAAGGATATCAGAATGAAGTTTTGCTACTTCAAGAAAAGGTGAATGATCATTTTCCCAAATTGCTTCAAATTGTTTATTGAGCATTATTATGAAGTATTATTCTTCATGTGAAATGGTAACCCAATATGTAGTTATCTCCTTAGCTCAAATTTGTCGTGATGCTATACTTACATTAAGAATTTGGGAGGCTTTATGAAGTAGAATTTATGCATTTTTTATGTATTTCTTCAGGAAGTAACACATTTTCTATAGCCCTGACAAAATTTGCAATATATGCAGCAGTGCTTATGTTCATGCTGTGAAATTTCAGTTTCGATCCTTACAAATCTGTGGAGGCATTGGGGATGTGACTTGAGCCGAGATGAATCATGTGGGCAAGCAGACAAATGGTACCCAAAAAGTGCAAGTAGGGTTTTCCCTGAGGATAGCAGCAGGTTGACATCCCTCCACCCTCTTTGCCTCATCTGCTGTCCTGCAGCCTCAGTGCACTGGTGGTCTTTGGGGGGCAGGGAGAAGTAGAGGGAGATTAGATGCAATAGTTTGAAAGTGTGGCAAAAAATCTAAGTAACTTTTCTATTCCCATGGCAATATCTCACAAGTATTTTCACTCCTGGCCAAAGGGACAGTTCTCAAATGTCTTCAAGGAGAGAGACATTTTCTGATGCTGACAAAGGTCAAAGCTGTTTGGACTGTGCTGGTGGACACGTGTGAAGTGTGAGGTGGAGAGGTAGGGAGGATGGATGCTGCCTGCCAGTACCGCTATGTGGGCATTTCAGTGTGGATGGGAGGTTCTGTTTCGAAGCTAGTCACACCAGTGAGCTTCTCTTGGTGGTGACAGGTGGTCTTGGAGCATCACTGCTGTAACAGGGGACGTGTGCCCAAGGAGCACGGCCAACGCACCCCAGCTCGGACCGCAGGCCCAGAAGTTGCAGCCGCTGAGGTGGTCACGGGGTGGCCACGGTGCCCTCCGCACCCACTGCCCCGCGCACCGGTGCCCTCCTGCTGCCCGGTGCTACCCCGTCCTGCCCTGCCGGGGCAGGGAGGTGCCGCAGAGGCGGGGGTTTGAAGGCAGACTGGCTCCGCGGGAGCCCGGCCGCTGCCCCTCTCCGCCCGGTGCCCCTCTCCGCCCGCCGGCCGCCCTGCTTCAGGGGAGGAGGCTCCAGGCGGCGAGAGGAGCGGCGGCTCGGTTGCCACCGGCACCGGCATCAGCACCGGCCAGTCCGCGAGGAGCCGAGCCGTGTCGTGCCGCGGGCGGCATGGAGTGGGAGCTCAACCTGCTCCTCTACCTGGCGCTCTTCCTCCTCCTCTTGCTGCTGCTGCTGCTGCTGCTCTGCCTGCTCCTCCGGCAGCTGCGGGGCTCGGCGGGCAGCGCCCCCGGCGCACCCCCGCGCCGCCACCCGCCGCCGCGGCAGCACTGGGGTGCGTGCCGGGAGCTGTGAGCCGCCCGTCCCCGCCGCCTCGGGCCAGCCTGCAGGTGAGTCCGCCGCTTCTCCAGGCGGCGAGAGGCAGGGAGGGACGGGGGGCCGCCCCCGGGGGCTGTCTCCGGTTCACCGCGTCCCCTGGGAAGGCACCGGCCGGGCGCGCTCCGCGGCTCCTGCTCTGCCCGCTTTCCCCGCTGAAGCGCTCCCCCGCCCCCGACCGCCCTCTGGTCCCCCGCTCTCTCTGAAGTGGCCATGCTTGCAACGCAGAATTCAGGGGAAATTCGAAGGTAAGCTCACCCTGCAGCTTTTACTCTGTTAGAAAGTATTATAAAACTCTCCCTGGGCCCTCTTTGCAGAAGAGATTATATTGACTTTACTTTGGCATACGGAGATCTGAATTTGACCCAATTAGAGCCTTTTTAAATTTAGCGTTTTCCAACAAAGATGACGACACTCACCTTTTAAAATTACTTCTTTTTTACTTTAACGATATCTGACCCAGTTTTACTCCTTTTATTCCACAGGAGTTATTCCTTCCTATGACTAAAATGCTAAGTAGGCTTCAGTCCCTATAGGTGGGGACAGAGCTGGTCAGTCCCCTGACTGACCTCTCCCCATCCCTGATGTCCCCAGGGACCACTTTGGGCGCAGCGCAGCTGCTGCTCTACCCTACGTGCTGCCTGGGGCCAGTGTCCCCGTGGTGTGGCCGAGGGGCCCGGGGGCATGGTGCACCCTCCTGCTGGTTGCCCCCACCCTGTCCTGAGCATCAGGGCGGGGCATGCAGGAAGTGGTCTGCTGGGCCTTTAGGAAGCTCGTGCTTGAGGCAGACTTTGGTTGCGCTCACAGCATCGGTTTTGATAGCTCTCTTGTACTATAGCAGCTTTCAGAGAGAGAGCTCAATCAAGCGTGAGTTCTGTGGTTGTGTATGACCTGCACCCTGACACAAGTTTTGATTCAATTATTTATTTATGAGAGCCTCTCGCCATTTCCACATTTATCAGTACAAAAATCTATGAGAGGAGGATTTGGGAATGACTTTTGATGGCTCAAATGTCACGTAGATTCCTGAGTCTGTGAGGCAAAGGGAAACTGCTTGGTAACACACTATGTTAGGCTTGAGGTTACTGAGCCATTGGGGTGGCAACTGGCAGACACCAAAGTGAACCACCTTGCACTTATGTAGGGCAAAGAGGTAAAGCTCTCCACTGAGTTTCTGCACCATGGCAAAGGGTGGACACTGATTTGTCCTTACAGGAAGGATGCGCAGAGAAGTTAAGGATACATGCTAATAGCTGTGCCGTAAGCTTGGCAAAAGGAAAATATTTTACAAGTACTACAGAGCTAGTGTTCTTGTTTAAATCTGTGGGGTTTGGGTTTTGGTTTTTTTTACATCACATTAAATGGCAGCTGTCGGAGGCAGTCTGGCTGCTGAAGAACCGGCAGCCAGGTCTCCAGCATTGCTGTGGGGTATGTTTTACAGGGCAGAAGGCTTCTAATTCAAGTAAGTGCCTCTCAGTACAGGCGTGCCTTATTCACACCTGCTGTGCATTTCTTTGTTGCAAGGCAGCATGCTGCAAGGATGAGGCCACAGCCCCCATAGGATATTCTAGCTCCCCAGCCCTTGTTGCAGTAAATCTAAGCCCTCCTCTTCTACTCACTGCTGGGTAACTTGCCATTAGGGGAAGAACCTGTTGAGCATGCAGGGGTAACATTCAAACCAAGTGGGAAAGGTCCTCCTCCAGAGGGTATTGGCATTGCTCTGACTCTTCTTCCATCTGGTTGGCCCTGGTTTTACATTGCAAGCTTTTGAAAGTGTTGCATGCTCTGTGCTTTATGTTGGTCTCTTATTTGCATCATTATAAAGCCCATCATCACCTATACAGACTGTCCCAACATGCAGACCTGCTTGCCAAGGGCTTTGCAAGTCATAGGACATTGTATTTGAGCTACTAGTGCAAGAGGCTTGGAGCTGATGCTGTCCCACCTTACACACCTCAGGCTATGAGGATTTGCTGTCTGTAGCCAGCTGGTAGGAGCTGGTGAGGTCAGGACTGTGTCTTCCACTGCCTATGGCAGCCCTTCTGTGGTTGTCAGACCCTGGGGCCATAACCAGACCACACAGGCAGGAATGGCAGCGCTCCCCCGTGCCCAGCATGCTCCTGCACTGGGAGGATTTCAGCACACAGGGTGACAAGGACAAATTCAGCTTGGTTGAAGGAAACTGTATATGTCAAATTCCCACAGAGCAGCTACACAGGTAAAGGCCAGAGCCTCATTTCTCTCTAGTCCTGCCATGCCTCCTCCTAGTGTCTGGTGCCCCAGTTGCCTTTCTGCACTCTTGGGTGGGCTTTTTGAAAGTCATGGGAAAATGATGAGAAAAGTACTGTGCGGGTTTTCCTGACTGTGACCAGTCAACCTTGTATCTGTACAGTTTTCTTGTTCTTCCTCTGTGAAAATGGTAGGGATGATTTTGACCTCATATCAGTGATTAGAAAGAAGAGTGACTAATGATTTTGCTCAATTAATATAAGGAGCCATAAAACTGTAAAGCATGTTCTGCATCAGCACAAAGAGATTACCTTTATACCTAGCTGACTTTGCAGATAAGTAGCCCTGAAATATTTCAAATAATGTGAACAGTTGGGGCACTTTTAATAACTTGATTTGCAGAAGCACTTCATACTTACTGTATTGCATGAAATAGAGATAATCTGATTTTTGTAATGACTCTTCACAGGCATGACTGACAGGGCACAGGCTGAGTTACCTATGTTTGGAAGACGGAAACTAATAGATGATTTTCCTCTGACATATATGCAATACAATAGAAAAGTTTGGGGGGATTACTTGGTTAAACATTTAGAAGTTGGAGGATTATCAGTTCTTTGTTTTGTCCTGTTTTCATACTAGTGCAGCATCTCAAATGTCCTAATTTCACAAATAGGAATAAATTCCCCAAACTTCTAATGCAAGCAAGATGAGTGCTCCTTGAAAATAATCTCCATATTTCAATGTTGTCACCCACAGTGTAATTTGGAAGGACACCTAGGGGAGTTGTTTGTTGTCATACACACAGGGGACATCAAACACATGTACCATTCAAATTAATTTCTATTTCTCAATATGGTTTTTAGGGAACAGCTGTGGAGGCAACACCTTCCCCTCCGGTAATAAAGTCACAGGGCAGAAAGGTGAATGTAGGTCAGCCTCTTTTGCACTGGTATTGTATCTGATTATTTTTCCAAATGAAGATTGATGCTGCCAGTAGCCCCTTGTCCTTTTGCTCAGAGAGGAGGATAGACCACCCCTTGCACAAAGAGTGCCTGTCCCACTGTCCACAGCTCTTCTGGGAAGTTTCTAAATTCCCAGTGTCCAACTTCACAAAGACAGACATGCATCATTTTGTTTAATCAGTGATGAGAGTCAGTAGTAAGCTGAAGGCTCTAAAAGATTAGGCAGATAAATCATCTTGGGAAGACATAAACAAATAAAGTGCAGGGTGAGAGAAATACAAGATGTGATCATTAGTAGTAAATTAATCCTGAGTTTGCAAAGCAACAAAAGTGTCCTGTGTGTTGCTGAATTGCATAGGCATAGATATCCTGTCCTAGGAGGGGGTAAGGTCTCCTTTGTGTTCAGCCCCAGTGCTGGAACTAATAGGGACACGTCATTACACGTCATTACTAGACTGTTGTTGACAACTGCAGGGAATTCAGATAAGAGCAATGAAAAGCCTGGGAATTTATGGGGAATGGGGAATTTAGAAAGAAAGAATAAAGTAGTTAAATATGTATGCTTTTCTTAGCTGGCAGCTATAGGAGAATGCCATCACCTGCAAATACTTGAAAGATATATACACTGAGGAAGATGACTTATTTAGCATAATCCACAACTAGGCATAACAACACAGACTACAGATAGGGACTAGTAAAACTAATAGCAGGAAAAAGTACTTGATGATAAGGTGTGTTAAGTCAAGAAATAATCTCCCAAGGAAAATACACAAAGCTCAGTGTACGTTGAAAACTAGACAGTGCACTGGAGGGAATAAAGCTGTACTTTTGTGAAGAGGCACTGACTATGTAATCACCTCTTCTCCCATCTCTAGATTAAAAGACACAAAGGCTCAGTGGACCAAAATCGTTTCTGGTGAGGCCTGAAGAATTATGCCAGAAAGGTCCTACTTTGGGCATTTGGAAATACTCTAAAACAACTACAACCACCTGTTTCTTTTTCTGATGGTTAGTCTGGTATGAGTATTTTCAGAGTGACATGTAGTGCAGCTCTACTCACAGCCACAGCTGTGCAAGTCCTACTCAGTAGCTTTAATTTCTCTTCATTCCCAAGAAACTATTCTTTTGCTTCCCTTCAGTTGTCATTGCATCTCTCAAATTTGACTTTGAAAATCCACTTTTGTGGATCAGGGCTATCAAATCTCTGACAGTCATTTAAGACTTGTTTTGAGGTGCCTTGGTAGGACTTCAGCCAAATGGGATTTCTGTTCAGGCGTGCTGGCACGTCTGAGCTGAGCCACCCACTCCTGTGGCTTGTGTCACGCTCAGAAGACTCAGTGCTGATTTAGGAGTCCCAGCTCCTGGACTCGGGTGGGTGGATACAAGTCTGTTTCCATTTTCAGAAAGCTCTCTAGATCCCATGATGCAGCCAGGACAGCTGACCCAAACTGACCGAAGGGAGATTCCATACCATATCATATCTGCTCAGCAATAAAAAGCTAAGAGAAAAGAGGAGGAAGGAAGGGAATTCATTATTTACAACATTTGTCTTCTGGAGTGTCCGCTACATGTACTGAAGCTCTGCTTCCCAGGAAGTGGCTGAATACCGCCTGCTGATGGGAAGTAGAGAATAAATCTTTTGTTTTGCTTTGCTTCCATGCACGGCCTTTTGCTTTATTAGATTGCCTTTATCTTGACCCACGTGGTTTTTTTCCATCTTATTCCCCTTCCTCCGCTGAGGAGGGGAGTGATAGAATGGCTTGATGGGGGCACCTGGCATCCCGCCTTCATACAGATTAATGTTATTGTGAGCTGTTTCTTTATCAGTGTTATCGAGATATCAGAATTTTATAATCAATGTGCCTAATAATATAAGTCCTAATTTTACAATTGGTATAGTACCAATATTTGTAGAAACTTTGAAAGCATGTCAGCTATATCAAAACTTTTGCACAAAGTCATGTGTTACACTCAGATTAAAAAAAAGACAAATATAATGCAAAAAAATATTTCCATGGCTTGGCTGCAATATCTGTGTATTGACCAAAGAAGCACAGAATGACCTAGAGTTTTCTTCCTTATCTTCTTATCATGCCGAGTACTGTAGAAAAAAGTTACCCATTGCTTCTGACCTTAATACTATGTCTTTTTAAAAGTGTTTTGGGTACCCGGTTAATGATTCAAAAAAGCAATTTGGACTGTCTAAGCAACTTTGTAGCAGCTGATGTGAGACAAGTGATTATTAGAAATAGCATGATGGATGTGAACTTACAACCAGACCCGTAGCCTACACACACATGCTGCTGTTTCTCCCATGTGTGATTAGCAGGAGAGATTTTCAGCGATACCAGGACAGGAGGTGAAAAGGAGCCATAGAGAATTGTTTACCTAAAGCTCAGCAGAGTCTGTGAGCTGGACTGTAGCCAGTCATTTGTTCACGCCTTATTAAAATTTATGCTGCATTAAGGAGACTGTCAAGAGGCAACTCTTTGTCTTAACGAATGGTAATGAAGTTTTCAGAGGTATCTGTTCTTTCGCAAAAGATCATCTATCTTTGGTGGAACAGGTTTTGCTGGAGCCTTGATTGATTGCTGAAGACAAGTTTAGCTATTCTGCTTGGTGAGAAAGGATCTCTGGCGTATACTTTTCTTCTTTTGTTTTCTCTTTCATTGGGGTGATTGATGTACTCAAGCTGGTCATTTCTACATGACGTGAATGCTGTGTAACATCAGACGCGTGATGAAAACTCAATATTCACATGCTGAAATTGATAAAAGCCTCCCAAAACCCAGCTCGGACCTTCATATTATGACAGTGTCACTGGCTTGCTGACTCTTTGGGATAGCCAAGGGCTGCTTCTGAGAGCCCTGCGGGATACTGCTGGCCAGAGGGAGCCATGTGGGGAGTGAAGAGTGGGCAGGAGGTGGAGTGGAGCAGGATGAAATACAGGTGTTGCCACTAGAGAGAGGAGCTGCCTTGTTTACTTGCAGGGGAGTGTGAAAAGGAAGAGGTTAAGAAGAGTGGGATGGGCACCTGGGTGGGTTTACCTGGAGATAGTTGAGGGCTGGGGAGAGGTGTCCCAGGTCTTGTTGCTGACCTGGACAGTAGTGATGCCCTCTGGAGCGCCTTGCTGGGTGTCTGTCAAGAGAAGCAGGTAAGGATGCAGGGAGATGGGCCCAGGAAAAGTAGATGGTGTATATATGTGTTTTGCTATTCTTGGTTTCGGATGTGTAGAAAAGAGTAGAGGCCCTGTATGGTGAGGTGCCTTTATGGAGGGAAGAGAAATGTGTTTGTGGTTTGTTTTGGGGTTGGGTTTTTTTTTTTTTTTGTCGTCTTCAGCCAGAGAACTAGTGAGGTACAAAGCATTGGATCATGAGACCTCTCATGCTTTCCTTTGCCAAATCTGGGCACGAGACAGACCCTGGGGCTGTGCAGGAGACTTTGCTGCCTTCATCTTCACCTCTGGACCCTCAAAGAGGAATCAGCCACCTTGTGCCAGGCATGGGAAGGGAAGCCCTTGACACCGCTGTATCTAGCAAGGGGACCTTAAGCCAGCACATGGGGAGATATGGAGGGGTCTGTTAACACACTTCCCAGCACTTCTGTAGGGGTTTCAGTGTCTGCACAGAGGTTTGTCTGTCTGCAAGCACAACTTAGCAACCTCCTGTCAGAGTGAGGTGTGTCTAGTCTTAGGGTGAGGTGCCCTCTTTTACTTTGAAGCTGGGGAAAAAAGAGAGTATATTTTTATTGTCTTTTCATAAGGCTCTAATGAAGTGATCTCATTAAGAGTAACTTACGGTAATTTGTCAATAGTTGAAGTGATGTAAACCACTTCTGTGTTAAAATGCACATTTTGGTTAAAATAGAAGTTTTGACATTTGTAACTCTGATTTATGTAAGTCTGGTTTAACTGACCTGTTATGATTCAAATATGAAATCCTGGGAGACTCTTCAGCTGCCAGAAGATTATGGATGTTTAGCAGAGGAATTAGAGGTCTGCAATACATTATTGTGCAAAGAATAAGCATGGAGGAAAAGGTGATTCATCACTGCTCTATACCAGCCCTATACTCTCATAATTCATTCAAACTCAGCTGAATTCAGTCACCTTATACACAGCTAAAAAACCTGGGAGGGAAATGTGCCACACCTGGTCTGTGTGCGCACTGCTTGTCCTCTCCTGTGGCTGTGTTTGGCAAAACCCTGCTACCCTAATCCCTCAGATGGGGAAACTGAGGCATAAACTGGCTCTGCGCATGCAAAAAGTCAGTTAGTGGCAGTGGTAGAACGCAAGCCTCTGGTGGGGATCACTAGTAGGAAGCTTGTGGGCCTCCTAAAAACTGAGCATGGGCTGAAGTGATCCACCTGCCTCGAGCCCCTTGGTGGCTGAAGCCAAAATATTGGCTCCCTGGAGCTGAAGCTGAATGGACTTATATCTGTGCCTTTGTGCACTGTTATCTGGTGCTTAAATGCTGATCAGAAGCCCAAAAGACTGCCAGAAAGGGCTTTATAAAGCCACATAAACAAAGCTTGCAATTTGGCCTTCAGCTCAGGGAAAACGCTGCATTTTTTCCTCTTGTTTTGTTGCTGAAAGGCAGGTGAAACCGCTTGGGGGGAAAAGGAGTGTTTGCTGTGATGCCATGTGGGTGGCTGGTTACTAGGAGATGCATCGAGGAAACTTGCTTAAGGAACCCACAAAAGTGCCCCCACTTTGAGAGCAAGTTGGTGGCTTTTACTGGTGGCACTAAGCCTCAAAAGAAATTTCCTATTCAACCTCCCTCTGCCAGCACCATAAATAATGGCAGGCCCCATGGAAAACCCGAAGATGACAACGTTTTAGAAAGTAAAAGACCTCAAGCATCAACAAATGCTTGTGACAGAGCAGAGCTGTTTGATGTGAGATGTGTAACAAACTAAGCTGTTTGCTTGTCTCACCCTGCGGCTCTGAGAAACAAAATATTACCTGGGAGCTTTTGTACAAATACTTCAACTATTCAACTACAAGTAAATGCATAATCCTGGAGCTGTGCAGTGTTAATTTAAAGAAAAATTAAATTTAAAATAGTCTTTTTTTAAAATCTGGTATCTCTAATTTAGTCCAGTCCTTTGAGCATAGTCAGTGAATGACTAGATTTCTCATTCACCATTTGAAAGCTGTTTGCTTGTTGACTTTTATGAATAACAAATTACAAAAGGTTTGCTTGATCGAAATATACCTTGACTTTACAGGCAGTTTACTGTTGTGAAAATCCTTCTCCTTTCAGCTTTACTTTGAAGGAATTTATTTGAATGCTAAAAAGTACTGAAACTATTCAGTGGTAGTGCAGAGGGAGAAATGAAATGCTTTTATGAATTGTGATGGTTTTGGTTGCAGTCAATGCTGAAATAACCTGACTGATCTACAGGCTTTACTGTTTTCTCCTTATCTATTCATCACTACTGTAGGATTTGCTAGCATGCAGCTTCTCAGGCATGAAATCTATTTCCTCAATGTGTAACACATAATCCAAACTTAATGCAAAGTCTTATTGAGGACTGATGACAAAACAATCAAAAACCTCAGGACTTCTTTTTTTTTTTTTTATCCATTGACCCTACTGTATCTGTATTGGGCCTATTTCCAGCTCAGAAATTAGCTTTCCTGTGTTAAAGACAAACTCTTGGCATGAGATTATCTATCAGTATGGAGCATTTTACTTGCAGAAACCTGCTCAGGGTTTCATACTGAAAAGAGCAGCGCTAGCAGGGGATCTGCCTACAACTGCTGGGAATGCTGAGTAAGCAAAGGTATTCTGGGATCAAATACTAGGATGTGTAGGGGATCGTGTAGATAAACAAAGCCGTTCTTTCTCCCAAACACCAGGGCTCTCTGCTTTAACTTATTATAATTAACAGCAAAACCGTGGTATTTTGAAGTGTGAATCCATAATTCAGATGCAGCAGAATGGCATCATGTAAACCTTTTGACTGTTTTTAAGGGAGGAAGGGAAACAAAGAACAGGTGTGCAAAAAAAGAAAAGCCCATCAAGTGGAATACCTGCCTGATCATTTGGTGGTATTTCTTTGAATTATTTAGAAAGGGAAATTGTTGCATGAACTTCTGGAATAAAATTTTACCATGTGTCAGGATTTTGGAGGACTCTTAACGTGCTGTTATTGTTATACCTCTACTTTGTTACAGTCTTCATGGAAGAGGGTTTGAGGAGAGACATCGTCCCTTCTCCGTGCTGCAATTCCCGCACAGTGCCACTAGATGTCCCGTTTTCTATATGGTTTATGCTGCTTTCAAAATGACTGGTATTATTTTGTGTTTGAAATATGGGAAGGTATTTCAGCAAGTCAGCATTTACATTATTCATGTTTTCACTTCCCCTTTGACTATTACCATAGCTATTTTTGAAGAATTTGCTGCTAAGAGTGGTTTAACTAGAATTCCTACAATGGCTGAGACTGGGAATGTGAGTCTGACAAAATGCAGACATCCTTCTCTGTCACCGTATTCAGCAGAATAATCTGTGATAACTTGGTTTTAAATTGCTGTATAGCAGTGCTGCTCTACTGAGATGTACATCTTAATGAAATCCTTGTACAAAGCCCAAGCCCTTGGCTCTGTAGCTACTATCAGTGGGAGGTATTGGGTATAAAGTACTTTTTTGTGGGCTCCTTTGATTTAAAAATCATTTTGAGGCAAAGCTATGCATGAATTGTGCTGTGTGTCACATCTGCGTGCAACTCTGAGCAGAGAGTTTGTATCTCTGTGCAGCAGTATATGAATTATACTGTGAAATGCCACCAGTGTGCATTCAGTGGTGACATTGGCCACTTCCTTTATGCAGAGTGTATACAGTAGGGCTCCAAAAGTAGACAGGCAAAACCAATATGGGTTTTTGGCCTCTAGATTCCAAAGGACTGTTTCTTGATCCTCTTGCTCTAATCCCCTGGAAGTTTGTTGTGAGACCCCTTGCAGCGAGTGCTGAAGCTGTCTTTGCAGTTCTGACCCACAGAGCCACAATATAAACTGCTGTGGTAATTCTTGATGCAACTTCCAAGGGGTGCTGCTTGCCCTTAATGACTGTGCGGATGGAGGCTGGTGTTGCTATGAAGTTTGTGTGTTTATTGGTTTCCTCCTGTGATCAGAGGCACAGCGGCTGCTACCAGTTTCTGGGATGTATAGCTGCTCTGCTTGCTTGGCTCAGCTGCGCTGCATTGCCTCCTATTGCAGCAGTTCAGCCAGGTGAACACTCACAGCAGAGAAAGAGAATTCCTAATTAGTCATAAATATTTACTTATTTTGGCTGAAGGGAAACAGGGTAATTTGTCTGCAGCTGTCTTCAGCAAATAATATAACACCAGGAAGGAAATAAGTTGGATATTAAAAGAATAAAATGCATCTGCTCACATTTGGTAGTTTGGCTGCAAAGTTTAAACGTGCTGATTCACCTAGTGCCGTGGCACAGATGTGAATGCACCACCTTTTTCCACAGCTCACAGCCTGCTGCTGTAAACCCTGCCTCTGCCAGTGGCACTACAAGGCCTGAGGGTTTTAAGAGTGCTGGAGGGATCAGGGCAGGAATTTCTCCCCTTTTCCTCAGTGTCACCAGTCCAGAGCTGGGAGGTGTGCAGCTATATAGGAGCAAGATTTTCCATTTTTAGAAAATCTGTGTGTCAAAACTCTAGTGCTCTCTAACCTCGGTTTCCCTGATCTGCTGGATCATCTGGATATTTCTCTTTTCTCATTCTGGGAAGATGATTTGGCTGGCTCAGTTGTGACATCTCATTCCTTCTTAGCTCTACGCATGTATCTGGGTGTTTGCTATTTTGAGCAATGACCTCCAGACCTGAAATGTAATAGCAATTTTATTTGTAGAGTTTTTGATTACCTGGGACGTGGGCAAGCAATGGTGTTGCAGGCAACCTATGAAAAGTCATTCAAACCACTGATTGGAAATAGATGTGACAAAATTAAGACCTCAAAATATACAAGGAGGAGACAGGGAATGGCATTTAACATAAGGCAGTCTGTGGTTCCCCTTGCAAATGTGCTCATCCTGTTGCAACCGAATGCCAAAAACTAGTCTGGTTTTTGGTCTGGTAATGGATCAGGATACGTGGCAGTGGCTACATGCACACTGTGAAAACAATGCTAATCTATAATTTAGGATTTAGTGTTTGTTATTAGTTCTTGCGTAGCATCAAGGTGGTTTTATGAAGAACAAATACTATTTTAACCACATCACTCCTGGAAAAAGAGACTTGGGGTTTCATTTAGTCTAATAGTGGATCTTGAAAAGGACCGTCAGCCCCTGACTTTCAATTCATCCTTCTACTGTGGAAAAATTAGCATTACACTGTCAATAAGATCAAGAAAACCAGGTTTGCCCTTAAGAATACTTTATCTGAATAATAGCTAAATACACGTTCTTGCTGGGTTTTGAGGGGGGGCAGGGGGAACTCCTTTAAGTAAACAGAACTGCAGTTTGCATCAGGATGTAATTTGTTACTGCGTTCCTGGACCCTAACCTGACTCTGGTTTACCTAAAGCTCTGCTGTGATTACTGCTACTAGAAGTTGTTGGTGTGCTGTATTAATTGTTTTATGCTTGAAAACTCAAATTAAGGTAACAAAAACTCCACCAAAAGTCTCTGAGATGCAGAGGCAGTGGGGTTTTTTAGAGGAATGTTACCACAGGCATTTCTCCCAAGCTACTAGTTCAGGCAACCAGCTAGTTTAGGAAGAGCAGAAATATTCTGCCATACAGCTAGCTCTTAAAAACATGATGAAAGCGAGAAGTTTAAACTGCTGGTGATGTGGACTACACATATAAATTTATCAGAAGTCCATTATATTTGCTGCCTTGCTTTGCTAAAACTTAGACTCCTTGAATCATATTGTCGTCTGGAAATCTCACCTTTCATTAAAACAAATAAACCTCATCCCCAATACCCACAATTTGTTCCTATAGAAAAAGGGATTGACAATATGATCCAGAGAGGATTATGAAAGAAATGCATATCACACTAATTGAAACCTAGCCTTATTTTTGAACAGTAGAGCCAGCGATCCACAGAAGAAATAAACCCCCTTGTGCCTGGCAATGATCAAGGTGGGGACAGGAGAATGCTAAGAAATGCTATTTAAAAGTGTCTTTTAATTTTTTCTTGAGGCAAGGGTAGGGGCTTAGACTGCATCAGGCCCTTCAACCTTGTATGAGAGCGGGTGAGAGAAGGTTTATGGAATTTTGTCCAATACAGGACTACACCCTAAGTCTCATGTTTGCATGGCTTTGTCCACACATAAACCTTTGAGTGACTTGCTCACCTTTTAAAGTTTCAAAATTAAGTAAAAAAAAGGAGCACTTTTAATCTAGAGGGTCTGTGTCTGGGTATAGATTTGCAATAACTTGTCAAGGGGCAAATAAAATAGACTTATGTGCTGGCAGTTTAGGTAGATTTGTCCTACTTCAGGTGTCAAAACATATTGCAGAAACCTGGAAAGGGGCTTTAGAGGTCTTGAGCAAAGTGCTAAAAATGTTTCTTGTGTTTATAGGAGCACTAAACATTCCATGTCAGGGGAATATATGAAAAGTTATGGAAAGAAAGAAAGAATGGGAGTAAGTTAAGTTTCAGACAAATTATTAAAGCTCTGTAAGACAGTAGTGCCTCCTGATAAAACTATTGAGTTATCTAGGTGGTGGTGTTGGCTGCACACAGTTTGCAATCGAAGCACTCTGTAGTTCAGGGTTTTGATGAATAGTGGCTTGGAAGATTGAGATCAATGTGGTTTAGAAACTTAATGAAAGGCTGAGGAGAAAACAAGTCAATGGAGGCTATTTTTTGGTTTTTACTTCAAGACGTATTTCATCTTAAACTAAAATTTTATGGGCCTAATTCTGCTCTTATGGGAGTCAAGGCTTGTGCTTTTTCAGGTGAGAACGGCTGTGCAGAGTGCAAAGGTGGGAGGGTGCTTCTTATCCCGGTACCTTTAGAATAATTTATGGATTCTTTTTTTCTTCATCAGTGAATATGTAAACCAAGGAGGCAGTTTTCAGTGACACTGAGGCCCTTTGGCAAAGTAAAGAGAGAAAGAACAGAGCAGCGCAAAATCAGTAGCTTGTGACTTGAAACCTGGGTTCAGTTACCGGCTGTGACCTTGGGGAAACCACTGAGCCTCAGCTTACCTTTATTCTCCATTTGAAAATGAAGATAATAGTGTTCCTGCATCTCAAGACTCTCATGGGGATGCTAATGGTAGGTCCCGTGATGAGAAAGAGATCTTGTTACAGGACCTCAATTAGAAGTATTTGGGAATAATAAATGCAAAGGCCAAACTTGTTTAGTGATTTCATTAGTTCATTTCAGCTGAATTGATTCTTATTTCTCCTCCCCACAGAGAGGGAGACAACCCCACATGGATGATTTTTATTTTCTTCCCTCAGACTTTTCAAATTTCCATTAACTTAACAGAACTGAATTATTTTTCTCTCTGCTTCTCGTTCCTAAGTAGAACTAATGGCCTAACTGGTTAAGGAAAATATCTTTCTGAACTTGCATTGGTTACTCTTGATAGTTATTTAGTGCTAGCTCAAAGGTTTGAGATGGCTCTTAAATTCTTCACACAATGCTTCAAGTTCCTGGATAGGGGACAAAACAAGTGTTCTGCTACTGTTGATGGGCTGTCCCCTCACACACTGTCACTGTGTGGAAGTGTGTAGAGTACAAAGCCTAAGTGAGCGGCTCAAGATAAACTGGAGTGCAGAACAGCTGGAAATACAGAAATATAAGCTGAGCACCTAGCTCCTTTCTCTCCCTTTGCCCCAGCGGAGGAGTGCATATCACTAGACACCAGGGATGGAAATTCTGTTTCTCAGGAAGAATTAGGCAGCACGGAGATCAAGCCCTGCCTTAGCATAGTGCTGCAGAGCTGTCCTGGTAATCAAGATTAGCATCTGGGGCCTGCACCAAGGACTGGAATCTGGCTCAAATGATTTGTCTCTACTTGAATTGAGATTATTGCATTGAGGACATCCTTGTGATGTGTCTTACTCTAAAGACAATTTCATAGAAACCTGCACCTCCTCTGACTAATAGAAAATAAAGTATGTTTCCAGTAAGATGAATTCAGCTGCTTGATGCTGTAACTGGTATGAATGCTCTTAGCTCCTATTAACCTTTTCACATTGTACTGGTGTCCCAAGAGAAATCAAGAATCTGACAGAATACTGCTGTAATGGGTTGTGGATTAGAAGTAATGAATCACTTGCAGGAAGTTGTCTTTGCTGGAATATAAACTGATATTTAGTCTCCAAAGCAAGTCTCAAAGTGCTTTTAAAAATAAAATAAAAAAAAAAAAAATCTTCTACTTTGTACTTCTAGCCTGTCCTTCAGCAGCCCCCTGATGCCAGCACATGCAGCATGGAAAGGCTTGTATAAACTTTCTGTCAGTATTAAAGTCTGAACATTTTACCCTGTCTGTAAACCAGTATCACCCTCTCCTGCTCTCCCTTTTTTTAATAGCATTACTGCTTAGTGTTCACCTCATACCTGCCACCCAAGGTGCTAGAGTGCAGCACAAAGCTCTCTTCATTTGTGCTAACAGCTGAACTGTTTTCCCTCCGCTCTTACGCAAGGACAGCAACGAGGCACTGAGAAATTGCCATCCACTGGCACCCAGTCTGGAACAGAACAGATTTCTTCTCTGTCAGTATTAATCAAAGCATGAACTTGAAATTGCTCTTTTTTTTTTTCCTCCCCTCACCTTTGCTTCTGAGTTGTGGTTCATCAAGCAGTTTTGACTGTTTCACTTCCAAAGAGATATTAATGAGTGGAAAAGCATTTAAGATTGATCTTCAGTTATAATTTTATAAGGAAACTGCCCCATTAAATTTCCCAAGCTTGAAAATCTCCCTTGGTAAGCCTATTGCACTTCAGTGCCTCTGCAATAGGTTTTTAAAATATTTTGCAATGTGATTTTTTTTTTTTTTATGAGAGAATATTTTAACTAGGACACTAACTGTCCTTGGCCTTTCTATATTATTTGAAAATGGCTCTAATGTGATTACTGTGCTCTAGCTCTGTTAGATAAATTGAAGGACCTCTCTCTTTTCAGCAGCCATTGGGTACATAGCAGAAGTAAACTTTCATTTAATACGGGCCTTGCTCTTTTTTTTTCCCTTCTGTGGTGCACTTAAAGGTAGTTATGTAGTGTCATGTAATAGCTCAGAAATATTACTGGTAGCAAAATAATGCATGGTGCTTTTGGGCTGGAGATGAGGACGCCCGCTGGAAGACTGCATTAATAGAGCAAACTATCCATCTTTCTATTTGTTTATTTTTAAAAAATTGAAGTTATTGGTCTTTCTGTGATCTAGCAGCCTGCTCTTGACAGCAAGTGCAAGAGGGCATGCTTTTGAAATGAACTGCTTTTGTGCTAACTTTTCATCCTCTACATTGTTGCACTAAAATGCATCTGCATGTTTTTCCAGAAACAACCAGATTTTGAAAATATTTTCCAGCCCCTTATTGGAAACCCTGTATCAAGTTAATTATTTCACATATCTGAAGATTCTTGCGTGCAGTCTTCGCCTCCTTTCTACAACTGTCATGACTGTTGTGTACCTGTGGCATGATGGCAATTTTGGACTTTAATACTGTGGTCAGTGCTCAAAGAAAATTTGCTTGCTTATTTATTTTAAATAAATATGCCTAGACCTACTTGCATATCTGAATTTCAGACAGATGTGAGAAGATTTACTGCGATCATGCTTCTTTGGGTAGCGTGTGCATACTAGTTTTGTCCTATGTAATGTGCAATGCTGCCTGAAGGCTCTCGAACCTAGGCCAAGAGGTGCAGGTTATACTGAGGTTTTGGATTTTTTTTTTTTTTTTTTAAGAAGGAAAACAATATACAGAGCAATAACTTTGAAGAATAAAAGGTGGATTTTGGAGCACTTCTTTGGAAGGCAACAAAACCCATGTTTTCCCAAAAGTAGAGAAGTGCTTGACAAATGAAGACAGTCCACATGATAGTCGTCTTTTCTTCTCTCCTGTCACCACCTCTGCAGGAAGATGCTGTGAAGTCCCATAAAGTAGGGTTTCTGAGGTTACTTTGGCTTTGTGGATGCTGAACACTTCCTGGTTGCTTAATAAAGGCACATTCAGCCTCAGAGTGATATTTCAGCATTTTATTTCCCTTTGGAAGTGTCACTTTGAGACCAACCCCGGAATTTCACAGGACCTGTGCCTTGAAGCAGATTGGGAACTGACAGGGCCCTGCCTGCAAAGTCGTCAATGTATGCCAGAGCTAAATACATCATTAAGGCGCTGCCACTCTGTTTCTCGTCATATTTTGTTGCTTTTTATTGTTCCAGGTGTTTGGAGCTCTGTGTTAAGGAAGGATTGGAAGCACACTGTGCCAGCAGCAGCGCTGGGAAGCAGACTGTTACATCCTGGTATGATTCTGCTAGTGTTTGAAGACACAAAGAGCAGGGAGGGGCTCAGAAGGGGGATAGACTGCTTTTACCTAAAGTTTTTTTTCTATCCTTCTGTGAAAATTTGGCTTCATTTAAAAAAAAACAAACAACAAACCAAGGCCCCAAAAACAAACAAAAAGACTGCTACTAAATCTAGAAGGTTTATTTGTGGCTTGTGAGTGAATGCTATTGAACACTATAGCTGCTGTCAAGTTAAATACTTCTCCATGGTGACTGTGAAGGTCCTGCATCTGAGTTGCCATCTGTAAGTCTTCTGGCCTAACTTGAATTGTAGTTAGTGCAGTATGTGTTTCCCTCCAGTCATATGTTCATGTCTTCAGGTTCATTGCTGGTATAGCCATTTCTGCCTCTTCTTTTTGCATTCAAATCGATGTAAAGGCTGAAATTCTGTGATGACCGGAAGA
>VXBL01004075.1:1703066-1721387 GCA_013400195.1 Aramus guarauna | reverse complement strand
CAGGTGGACTGGCAAATCTGTCATGTGGTTTTACTCTAACATTTCCCCCCAACTGTCCTTGCTTTATGAAGTTATGCAAATATTTGCTTGCTTAAACAAATATTGATGACATTTTAGATTAACTAGAGTAGATTTTACTCCTAACTTCATCTGTTGGCAAGATGATAATTCTTGTCTGCTCTGTTTAACCTTTTCCTACCGTTGCAGTTCATCTTGGATCATG
The DNA here is from genome assembly GCA_013400195.1 of Aramus guarauna. Lineage (NCBI taxonomy): Eukaryota > Metazoa > Chordata > Aves > Gruiformes > Aramidae > Aramus > Aramus guarauna. The sequence goes on along the minus strand of VXBL01004075.1, from coordinate 1,721,164 downwards.
CATTTCAGACTCCCTCCAGAGCAGGAAAATACACTGTTCATACATCCAAGATTCTTTTCCCTGTCCTTCACCGACTAGAAATCCAGACGTTACCTTCGATTGACTGCATATTACCTCATGTTTGGCTGAGGGTAAGACTGTGCATATAGATAAGAATAACAAGCTATTGTGTGTAATCTGCTCAGAGGTAGAAGGGCACTTCAAATGCCTTGAAATGAAAGAAAGTAGACTTCCTCCACTAGAAATGAGACACCAAGTGTACACAGAGACACTTAATGCGGAGCAAAAGGCATGTGTTAGTTTGATTCCAAATCCACAACCTCCAACACAAAGTTTAAAGGAAAAAATGGAATTAAAGACATCAGTTTGATAATTTCCTTAAATTTGAGAGTTGCTGTAAGTTGCTAAGGATACTAAATAAGGCATAGGAAATAAAAATCCGATAATCCAGAAAAATCTATTCTCATAAATCAGAAGGTATGAGAAGAGGTGAGGAGAAAACAAGGTTTTCCTTCCTGCCTCTTAATATGTTATTATACAGGACATACTTGCAACATTGTCATTAAGCTAGCAGAAACTGTATGTCACATTGTGTGGTTTAAACTAGATTTGGCATTATAAGAAGCCAAGAATTCAAAGCTTGTCTTGCAGTGCTGGGAGCCAGGAGGGGCTTGCTGCAGGGGAGGAGAGGAGAGGGAGGATTGCTGTCTCTCTGAGGCACTGCAGTTGCATTCCAGGTGGTCAGATGCTAACTGCTAAATAATTTGTTAGACACTTTTTTCTTTTTTTTCCAAATTATTCATGGGTTTGATTTGTGAAGTTTACTAGATACATTTGTATCAGTAAAGGTAATCTGCCAATCTTTGTGCATGCCATTTGCTATAGTAGAGAGATTCTATTAACATATTTCAAAGTGATGAGGACTACAGCTTTAGTAGTTTCTAGAGACCTTATCAGTTATTCACATGATACCTATAGATCCTTTAACTTTCGTGTTACCCAATAACTTTTCCTTATTACACATCTGAGTCACTAATGAGATTTGAATCCCATTTGGTAGTGCTCACACCTGTATCATTTCATTTGGCACTCCAGGCACAGTTACTGCTGTGTTTATGTGCCTCAATCTGATTGACAGAGTTTTGGAGTGTGTTAAAGAGGGGAGATTTAGATCCCACTGCCTTTGTTTGTGTCTGCCTGTGTGCATTTTCTAGATGGTAAACTGTGAAATATAATCGCAGCATGGTCTGTATCTGCTCTGTATATAATGCGTAAGGAGAAAAAGGCTTACTTTTGCAGAAAGAGGTGGGGGTGTGTAAGCAAGGTTGTGCTTAAACGAAAAGCAACCTGTCTGAATGGCAACCACTATTTTTTAAACCATTTCATAACCTATAATGTTTTCTTAAATATCGTTATTCTACATCTACTCCATTTGTGCATTTCCATGTGCGTATTATGAGCAGCTCACTATTCCCTTCATACATCTTTGAGCAAGCGTGGAATGCCACTTCAACAGATTCAAATTAGACTTTAATAAGTAAATCAGGCTATTTTAGCAAACCGTTTGATCCTTGGTCCTGCAAAAGAAGCCACCTGGGTGGGTCTCATATTTTTGCTGGACTGCATGTGCACTTCTGTGGCAACAAGAAATGATGGACAAAATATTTAAATTTACATCATGATCTACATTTCTGTCATTGTTTTCTGAGGTAAACACAACTGACTAAGACAGAAGTGACTGTTTACGTGTTAAAATGTTCATGTCATGAGATTATGTTCATGTCTTACTCTGGCAAAGACACTGAATTCCATTGGTGTTGCAGTCTCTTTTCCTTCTTTCATCTCCCACACAGCTGGATTGCATTTGTAGGGGTGAGGGAGCAAGTCTTCAGCTTTAGATGAAAATGCTTGTTGAATAGCCATGCAGACTGTGTCCTCATTGCTCTCTGAAACTGGATATATTTTCTCTGTACCTGGGTCACTGAGATGGTCCTGCTGTAAGATGTTGAGAAGTAAAAAGTATCATCACCCAAAATGCTTACCGTAGTGATAGTCTAGAAGTACTCCAACATTGTGCTGCTTTTGCTAACCTAGGTCAGCTACTAAAATGCCTACTTTAAAATTCACTACAGACATTCCTTTAGTGATGGGATATGATCCTCTTCAGATTAATGGGAACTGTTTTTTTTACTGATTTCATCAGGAGGGGGCTTGAGCACCTGTTGAAGGCTATTTATCTGCGAATGTAATTTTCTTTTTAAAAGGTTATTACTAAGAAACAAAGCACTAATTATACCCTTCCATCGGCATAACTTAGATGGAGGAGAAAGCAATCATCCAAAGGGGATGAGCCCCAGGGAAGTGCAGCGGGTGAAGGGGAAGGCTTTCTCTGTGCTCCTTCCCAACCAGCCGCGTTTACTTGCAGGGTGCCACTTCGGTAACCAGCAAGGAGGAGCCCTGCCCGGGTGCTGCCTTCCCCGGCCGGGCCCCGAAGGCCGGCGGCACTAACTGCACCTCGAAGCCCCGGGGCCTCGCGGGGTGAAGCCGCCGCCTGCCCGGCTTCCAGGCTGCCCGGGGGAGGCGGCCGTGGCTCGCTGCCCGCCCGGGGTGGGGCCTGGCCCGGCCCCCGGCTGAGGCAAGCAGCGGCGGGGCCCCCTCCCTCCTGCCTTACTCAGTGCTCCCGGTAGCTCTGGGCGGCGGCTGCTCGGCGGACCGGCTTGCGGTGAGGGCGCTGCCCCGCAGCGAGGGGCTCCGGGAGGCGAAGGAGGGTGGCGGGCCGGGCTGGTCAGGCGCTCACTGTGCCTTCTCTCTTTGCAGACTCGGACTCAACGTCGGCTCGGTGGATCCCAGAGATGGCGAAGGTGAGGTGGGCGGCCGTGTCGCGCAAAAGGGCCGCCGTGACGGGCTAAACTAACGACCATCGGGGCCCCTCGGCGCGCTCCCCCCTGCCCATCCCGGGACATCCTCGTCGTACCTCTCTCCTTACTTTCACTTATCTCTGATTTATTTTCGGTCTCCCTTAAATCAACCCATCCCCAAGCTTGGGGAGACGAGGAGGGGAGGGGGACGAGGAAGGCGGCTAATCATGTGAGGGCATACGTCAGGCACAAGTTTTTTTTCCCCCCACCAGTTTCCACTAATTTGGCCAAGTTTTCGGTACTCTGTTTATATTATGCCTGGGTGGAGGCTCTTTCCACTGAAGGAGGAAAGAGAAAAAAAATACTGCTGTGGCTGTGTCCAGTGGGGGTCAGGCTCAGTAATCCTGTCCCCAGCTTTCTTGTATCTAACTTAATTTTTCTGGAAGCCTTGCAGCTATCGCACAGTACTTTGCCTGGTTTTTATTTTTCCTTTCTGGCCCTTGTGTCGCTGCAGTTACGTTTGAGCCTGGATGAAGGCTTGGAAAATGGGGTGAATTCCAGCATTTGTTTCTATAGTTGCATCAAATGCATACGCTCTGGAAAGTTAAAGAAGACTTTTTCACTTTAATAGTATTTCACTAAATTCTTGAAGTTTTGGGTTGGTTTGTTTTGGTTTTTTTTTAAGGGACAAAGAGGGGATTTTTCTTTCTTTAAACATCAAGCCTGGTTTGTAGGATGCATCTTAGGAAGACAGGGACCCCTACCCATACCAGTGCAGGGCATCTGCAGACAGATATATGTGGACAGCCCTTTATTATGATACATGTAGCATTGCTTATAGGCTTGAGGGTAATTTCTTTTTAGTAAAAGCATGGAAAGTTGCCGTTTTCTTGTCTATTCCAGAGACACACAAACTTTAATTCTTGGTCTCTGTAAAAGGAATATTTCATTCTTTGCTAGTGCAAGCCAGTTACTCTTGTCTTCACATAGTAGAATTTTCTACTGCCTGAGGTAACGCTTGTGGCTGGGTTAGTAACTGTGGTGGGTGGAGGTAGGTTGAAGTCAGTGAAACAATGACATCTTGTACTAGGTAGGCCTTGTCCTCCAGTTTCCATGTTCAGAGGGCTGCTTTCCACTTCAGTAGTATTCTTTGCCTGTGCAATCATGCAGCCATGAAAGACTGGGAGTGTTAAAGCTTTATAGCCTGTAATTAATTTAAAAAAAATAATTTTAAAAGCTGAAGAATAAGCTCTGCTCCTCATGGCAGGTATCTGTTCTAAATTTTGTTGCACCATGAAGTAATGGTAAGAAATGAAAATGCTTATCAATCATGAAATGTTGAGTGTCAATTGACAGTAGTTAGTTATATATACAACTAAAGGTTCAGAGTTCAAAAAGCCTGCACAGAACAGTTTGCTGAAGTCCAATTTAGTCTAGATACACCGCTGAAGAATAAAACCTTTGAAGAAGGTAAGTTATCTTTGGAGTCTTCGTCACTGAAGTATTTGTTCTTGCTAGTTATGGGAAGCTTTATTATTTTTTTTCCAAAGACCTGAAGGATTTTCTGTGTTCCGTGTCCAGGACAAAAAGGTTCATTCATTTTGTGGGAAAATTACAGCATGCCGTAATATGCTGTGCAGACTGGTCTCTCCATGCTCGCGTTTATCTACTTTCTTTGGAGGAACACTGCTGTCCGAACAAGCTGCCTTTTCTCACACATCTGTGTGTGTAGTTGTCTTTGTTAATGCATAGATGCACATGGTACAATCTATTCCTGCTTGATGAACTGTCTGCCTTGGAAATGCTATCCTGTGTTTGCTAATTCAGAAATCTGGAAAGAAAGCAACAAGAATTTTTTATGCTTGCATGCTGTGGCCTGGTCCGTTTTAGTCTGCTGCTCCCAAATTTTTCCTTGAATGTGAAGTTTGGAGCGTTTTGTGTAGCCATTTGTAAACTGCCAGGAAGGGATTGCTCACTGCTGGTGAAGGTGTGGCTGTTGTGCACTATATTTGGAGTTCCTCTTCTGCCAATGTGCATGTGCGACTCGGAGCACAGGAATAGTATCGCCAACTCCAGTAGTGCTTCAGAGGATTATGTCTCACATTTCAAACACTTTTTCAGAAGTGAGTCCTAAGCAGCTTTTTGACTTTGAGGTTACTTGTGAGCACAGGTTCTTTGAGTGTTTTTGCAAAGGTCCCTGCATTGGTTTGTTCCTGTATTACTGTTGTGTGCTCTTCTTTTCCCTCTCTCCCACCCTCTCTCTTTCTTTTTTCCTTTTTTTTTTCTTTCTTTCTCTTCTCCCTGTCTTTGGTATCTTCATGCTGTACTGACTCAGAGTTCAATGCAGATGTTGTGTAATTCCATTTCTTGTCGGGAGTTTAAATTTAGTGGGGCAAATGTGAATATAGTCTGCTGACCAGAGCTTACTCCTCCTGTTTAAGTGGACAATCTGAAGCATTACTAAACTGAGAGGTGTTTTGTACAGGCATCTTTATAGTTGTGCATTTGCCTCAGCTCTGTGCCTATATTCACTCATGATATAATTTACATCTGACTGACCTTTAAATTTTGGTAAGAATGTCATGAAATGATTATATATTTCTTACATGATATTAGTTTTAAAGGACAATTTGAACTGGTATCTCTGTCTTGTCTTCAATGGCCGTAAAGGCTTTCGATTTACCAGTGAACGTGTGTTGTGCTTTATCTGTAAGACGTCTGTTCTTGTGTAAGAAATCTTAAGGCAGTCTATCCTTTATTCTAGCACGTGACCTTCTGGGCTGTCTTCTGAAAATAGCACACTTTCTCTTTGTTTGTGCTGGAAGACATTCTCCATTTCCATTCTTACTACTCCACAGTTTTCCTGTGCCATCTTGTAAACAGATGGCTGCTTAAAAAAAGTCATATACCACCTTTTCTGCACTAGACACTGGGCTTTCCAATGGCAAATTGATGAGACCCTACCTGTGTTGCTGCAGAGCAGCATCGTGGAAGGGGGTAGCTCTTCATCTATGGAAAATCTGACTGGTAAGAACTTGCTGCGAGTGGGTACAGAGCAGGAGTAGCCAGGAAGAAGTCTGAATCAGTTCAAGTATGGTCTTTTGTTTACTGATAACGAATGCTTTGTATTTAACAGTGGCTAAACATGGGATCTCGTGGGTGGGAAATTTTTTGTGTGCTTGATGGGAAAAATTAAAAGGAACCTCATTAAGTAGCTATTGTTGGTGTTACAGATCATGCTGTTGCCAGGATATGTGGCCACATGACATCAAATTGTGAAGCCAAAGTTGTCTCTTGGGAGAAGTTAATGTAGATCTCAAGTGCTGGTTAGAAACATCTCACCTGATGAGATTGTATTTTCTTTCCCTTCTGCAAACTTTTGCTAGAGCAGACTAAACAAAAATAAGAGAGAATGTGAATTTCTTCATTTGGAGGGATATAAATTCTAAAGCAAGATCATCTCTTGCTCTGAAGTTGGTTGGCTTTTTCTTTCTTTTTTCCTTTCTTTTTTCTCTGCTTTTCCTCTTCATGCTAATTTTTTGTATTTGGCAGCTTAGTTGGTCTCATTGGTAGGTGTCTGGAGAAAATGGAGGCTGCTGTTTATTTCTGGTGTATAATCACAAATTGCACTTGCACTGCACATGATTGCTTAACAACAGACAGTGTATTGGGGAATGTAGAAAACAATGTAGGTAGGTTTTGGGTGTTATAATCTTGTGGTATTCTTTATGTTGAGGACTTGCATGTTGTGCTTCTCTTTATATTCTGCTGCCCAGTGTAGGGTGTTGCTATTTAGTAAGGGATCACTCCAGATTACAAAAGGATTCGTATCAAAGACTATTTGCATTCTCCTCTCCATTGATGTGCTTTGGGCTCTACTGGGTGAGAAACTTACTAACAAAAATAAAAGATGTGTAAGGCTGTAGTGTTATTGTGTATCTGTTTGCATAACTGGTCAGGAATGTTCCTAGAGATACTAAAAGTGACATAATTACTCTATAAAAAGTTATGAAGTTTGTAAATAAATGTTAAATAGTTGTCTTTCAGTTCACCATTTTTCATATTAGGTCAGGATGCTGTAGCAGTTGTGATGCTGTGATCCATCTGCACAAACCAGTTTGTTTCTATAAAGTTTAAACTCTACTTAATGTTGAAACTGTTGCTGAGTTGTCTGATAAATGAGTGTCTGGCTTTTGTCAGAAACTCTTTTGTATGGATGTATTATTTAGCTAGAACTGTCTGGTTCATAGCTCCTATTTCAGATTTTCTGTGACTGAAAGTTGACTTCAGTGATTCAGGCAGTGATGGTAGTTTAGAACAGGTGCTTGCCCTCTCTTTCTCTGGCCAAAACTGCCATGCTTGGGAAGGAGGAGACAGCTCTTCCCTCCAGGGACTGAGTTTGTTACTACTGCAGAGCTTTCTGCCATTGTCCACTGATTCTGCAAATGAGAAATTGGGACTAGAATAACTAATAAGGATGCTCCTGGACAATAGGGTATTGTAGATGGACTTGTGGTTGTTAGAGATGGTGTACCTGAGTATTTCCTGCTATACCCCAATTGCCACGCCACACTGCAGTCCTCTAAAAAGCTAGGGGAGTAGGTTTCTGACATGAAAGTTAGGGATGGTTTGACACTTTCCCAGTGATGGACCAACTATTGTCAGTGTCACATCTGCCCACATCTGGCTTCTGAAGACAGTTAGGCTGTAGGTTGGACTCAGGCCTGAAAAGCTGTATCCAAGCTTGTCTTATAATAACAGCCCCTGCTGTGGTGTTGCTCTGTTGGCACCAGCATCTAGGATCAAGGGCAGCAGATGTAGCTGGAGATTCTGCCGTTATAGCTGCTGTCTTTGTGGTACCCAGGTGACGTGGATTTTTATTATGCTGGATGGCAGAGCTGCAGCAATATTTCTGGTTTGCAGGCTAGGGTGGTTGTGGCAGGTAGTTAGCCAAAATCCAGCAAACGTTGCCTGTCAGAAGGGAATGCCTGGAATGGCAAGTGGTGCCCAGACATCAAGAAAACTCAGACGACAGCTGCACCAGAAGAATTTCAGGAACTGGTCATCAAGCTTAGTGTATGTTGAGACTTTGTACACTGTGCTTTGGAAAAAAGAGTTATGGAAGGATTCTTATTAGTTAACAAAAATGAGAAGGATAAGGCAGAGAGAGATTTAATCTAGCATTTGGTGTTCCCACATACATTGTCTAAAACAGCCACAGAGGAATGTTGGGCTGTTGTCACAAGGCTTCGGAATTGTGAAGGGGAATTCCTCATGCTTATAACAAGATAAGCAAAGGAAAACTTTAACTTAAAGATCAATTTCCTCTCAGGCCTGTTGTCCATTGGTCATTTCCAAAGGAAGATCGTGGTAGTTCTATAATACTAGTTATGTTAAGATTATGTGAAACAAAACAGCAGGAAATACACTTTTAAATAACCCCATACTGGCTGGTGTGGTAATAAGGGAGGGGGAGGAATCCTGAGGCTTTTCAGTCTTTATCTGTTTTACCAAATTACATTCAATTTTATAAAATTGAGTCCCAAATTCTTGAGATTTTTTCACGATAGGAAAAGGACAATAAGTACATACTGCTGTGCCTAAGTTTGAAGTACTGCCTACTTGTAATGGGCAAAGCAGAATGCTTCAGGGGAATTGCTCTTCCTCTGAAGTATGCTGGATATTGCAAAGCATCTGCCAGAAAGAAGTTTGTTGTTGCTATTAAACACCATGATAGTTTGTGTTCCAATTTGCTGAATTACAGCAGAGGTAAACCCAACTCATTACTGCTTGTGCGGTGGGAGGGGTAGGGAGTCTCTGGTGGGACTAATGCACAGGTGGCCTGAGAGCAGTTTCTGCTTAGTGCTTGCCTGCTCTTTTCTCTCTGTGCTCTTCTGGCTGACCTGTCTGGGATGAGTACATTGACTTGAAACCAAAGTTCTGTGTGGCTGAAATTGCCAGCTTGAGGGAAAGACTGTATCACAGAGGCCAGATGGCTGTGCTGCCTGTGAAATAAGCTGGTGCCAGTCTCAGTAGGTGTCTTGGCACTTCCTTTCATGATCTTTCTTCAGAGTGGAAAAATGCCCTGCCAGTACTGATTACTACTTTTGTACAGCTATACTTACAAGAAATTTTCCTCCTTCAGCTTTTAGAAAAACCTCTCTGTTCCTAAAACCCAGCTGTTTCCCCTTTTGGCCATTGCTTGACTCTTCTAGTTTATAAAGTAACTACTGTGCTATACACATACATGTTCTTGAACTGTCATGTTTAATAAAGACAAGACGTTTCTGTAAGGGCGATGACTATCCTTCTGTGTTTGACCCAAAGAGAAAGTCTCTGAAGAGTCATGTTCCATGGAAACCTAGTGGAAATATTTTTGTGTTTGGACAGGCTAATCTTTTATCCTTATGTTTGACCTGTTACTTCTTTTTAGCTGTAAACTAATATGAGAAATATAGCTGAATCACTTGAGTAAAAAGTTGCTTATGCCAAAAGAAACATGATGAAAAATTGAAAGCCATTGCAGAGTTCAGTAGGTCTCATTTGCAATGTGATGGGAGAAAAATCAGTGTGATACTGGTTGAGATCTCCAGTGGGTTGTTCTTGAGGAATCAAAGTTCTTATTTCCAAACGTGTCTTGGATCTTTGTGCAGCTTTTCTAGCATACACGATTTGTGCAAATAATTTCCTAAATTACTTTAACAAGTGATAATTTCTTAGTCATTTTCCTGCATTCAGGCTCCAGTGTTGTAAATACCAATCCTGCAAACTACCATTGTGTAAATATACCTGAACTTAGCTGGTGTACTGCCAAGTAAAACCATAGTAGTACCTTTTGAGTGAACAGTGTTTAAATACCCACAGAGTGCTATTTTGTCAGACAACTGCAAGAAAAATGCTACCATGTTTTGGATTGTGGATTCAAATTTAGTCTGAGATCGTGTATGGAGAACTGAAAAATGCTATCTTCTATTTCATGGCCTTTTCCCTTTTCCCCCACCCCTTTTTTCCCCTTCTAGTACACAAGAGGCACTGTGACAGCCTTCTCTCCTTTTGATGCCAGAGCTGATGCAGAAGCTCTTCGTAAGGCCATGAAGGGAATGGGTAAGAATAATTCATTTATGAAAAGGAAAGGACTCTCACTCTTTTGAAAACATCCTTTCTGAACTATATTTTTTTTATATTAGTAGTTGAGGGCATGTGTCTGCATGCCATGGAACGACAACCCCAGGACTGCAGGAGTCTGGGCGTGTCCTAGTTTGACTCCGCTGCTCTTAGGTTAGCATAAGGGGAAAAAAAAGAAGGTGGTTTTGGACATTCCCCATTAAAAATTGATGCTCCACAGGCTTCTCTGCACCCAGAGTTTTACTGCACAGTATGCTAGACTGTGGATTTACAGACAGCAACTGTGGAGAGTTATGACAGTATAGTAGAAGCTCTGTGCTTGGAAAATGTGCAACAACGCCCTCAGTCTGGAAGTGGGTAAGCACATTACAGTTACTGTGAACAGCGAATACAAGCACACAGCATGAATGTAGACTAACAAGTGGTCTTAAACTCATGCTGTAGCTTTCTGCCCCTCAACTTCTCTGTGAAAGCAAATCCTAATTTGCTACTTTCTTTGAAGCTGCTTGCGGGAAGAAGATGAGAAATACGATATACCTCAGCCTATTGACAATTCAGTAGGGCTACTAAGATGCTGTGCTGTGAGAGCTACCTCGCAAACTATCTTATATAAAATGGGCAATACCTCCGTAATTGTGTACTCTGGGGTGTTTGGGGTTACTCGACTGAGTTTTGCTGAGAGTCGGTGGATTGTTTAAAGTAAATCCCTTGATGAGCCCAAAGGCAAGTCTCCTCTGCGGAATACAGACGGTGACTAAATGTTATAGCTGATGCCTGGGGTGCTGGGAGCGGTGTCTGGAACAGAGCACTGATGGAGAACAAACACCACTTAGGTCCTCCAGCCATATTTTTGCAATAGCAGAACACCAAACCTGGCTCAGCTTGGGGTATGGTAACATTTGTTATTTAAATGCTTCTGCTGTTCATCATTAGACTGTTATTTTCAAAGCATCTTTCATTGCCTTTTGAGTTTGTGCCACTGCTGTTTGTTTTTTGGAGTGTGTTTGTAACTCTCTGTTCTTTCTAACTTCAGGGACTGATGAAGAAACTGTTCTGAAGATCCTTACCAGCAGAAACAATGCTCAGCGTCAAGAAATTGCATCTGCCTTTAAAACCTTATTTGGCAGGGTGAGAAGAAAATACCTCTAGAAATGAGCAGAATGTGGCCTATGATGATTACTCTAAAACTGTTAGACACATTCCTAACACTCCCTTCAAAAGGTTCTCTCAAAGAAAATGTAATTTTCTTCTGTCTCCTCCTCTCTCCCACTGGGCCATATCCTAATTGCTCGCTAGGTTAGAATATTCCTTTCAGGTTAGCACAAATAAGTTAGTTTCTTTTTTTATTTTGGTCCAATATGTCTTAGATTGTTTTGTGCAAGAGCTCTGGTAGTTTCCTGTTAGTATGCTTCTAGTACTGACCTCATTCTTGGTATGGAAGGAGTTATCAAATACTTTCACGCAAGGTCTGTAATGTAAGGTGGTAGCAGGAAAAGAATTTTTTAGTGCTAGCAAATGTGACACACACACACCCCCCCCCCCCCCCAAAAAAAAAAAAAAGCACAGCCTAATACCATCAGAGAGAACAAACCCAAATATATTGGTAGATAAAGCCATAAGTGAGTTCAAAGCAAAGACAGCTTGTTTCTTTCTTCTAGCATTGTAGGATCCTTTAGCATTCTGGATGGTAACCTTTGTTTCAAATAGCAAGTGCAGTGAATGACTAGGATTTGAAGAATTTCTACACTGAAAAAACCCCCCAGAACACCACAATTGTGTTTCAGGTTTTCCAAATGCCCTTGTATCCTTTTCTTATGCCTTATTTGGCTATATTTGTTTCAGTTCAGGTAGTAATTAAAACAAAAAGAGCCCTGTCCTGTGTGCTTTTTGATGTGTCTCCAGAATCTTCTACCTTGCAGACATACATGCATCCATTTAAAATGGTTAGTCCTTGTTTGTTACAGCACTGTTTGTTCTGCATTAGGATCTTGTAGATGACCTGAAATCAGAACTTACTGGCAAATTTGAGACGTTGATGGTATCTTTGATGAGGCCAACATATATTTTTGATGCTCATGCACTGAAGCATGCTATCAAGGTAAGAGGAGTGAGGGAAGGGAATTAATACATTATGTTTATTATTCTGTTGTTGTTTTTTAGGAATGAACGTTTGGTTGGTAGGGGGAGTGCTGATAGAAGTAGTTTGGATTAGGGTTTTTTTTAAACTAGGAATGTTATGTTAACATCTGCTATTATTGCTAATGCCATGGTTTTGCCTGGTTTCTTATTCATCCTATTAACTCATTGGAGATAATGTAGAAATCTAGTCTGTATCATGTTTTATGTGAAATTATTTTCATGAGAAACTTTGTGATCTTAAGAGAACAGTGTTGCTGTAGATGCAGATTAAAATGATGATAGTGCAAGATTTGTTCCTTCTGATTTAAATACAGTGAGTAGATCTGCATGTTGCTTTTAAATTATTTTTGCTGCTAAAGTGCAGTGCTGAAATCCAGTGGACACTCAATTTTTCTGCTGTGAGCAGCCTAGGTTTTATAGCTACACAGCTTGATGCATAGGCTGCAAATTAGTTCAAGGCATTTCATTAGTGTGTGATGTTATTTCTATGTCTCTTCTTGACTATCATTTAAGCTAGAGAGTGTTTTGCTCCTGATGGATTACCGCACAACTCCAAAATTGATGGGCTAGCGTACTTGTGTAAACCGGTGTCCACCAAAATTATGAGCGGGTATTATCTGTGTTATTGAATACATTCTAAAAGCTGCCTCAAGTAATGCAGAGGGAATTGTCAATAGCCCTGTCAGTGTTACCTGTCTAACATTTCCCTTTAGCTGAATGCATTTAGTGCCTTTCTGGGAAAGCCAGGTAAGCAGTTTACGATCTATACGAGTAGATATTTTAGTGTGTTTTCTTCAATGTGGTCCTATTTATCTTTTTTTTTTTTGTTCCCCTCTGTCACACCTGTTTGGTGTGGAAATTCAAGAATTTGATGTCCCTGGATTGTTTACAGAACCTGTTGATTAAAGTAGAGAACATTGAACTTGACTAGTGTCAGGTAGTGCTTGGTTGGGTGACACTTAGATGTAAACTCCCAAGAACCTTGATGACCACCTAGTTAATATGTAGGCTTTAGTCAACTGTGCAAGCTAGCGAACCCATGACCCAGCAAATATTATCTCAGACAACAGAAACTTTAATCCTGTAAATTTTCTGTAATGTCTTTATATGCAGTGGGGGAAGGGGAGATGGTACCTGACAAAGAAACTGATAAAGGCCTTGTTGACTACAAGGAAAAAAATGTATTCCTGTGCTCCTCTTGTTGACTTAGGAATCAAAGACTGACAGGGAAGTGACAGAACAGGTGGGTGTAGGAGGGGAAAATAGAGATGGTGAAACAAAAGTGGTTTTGTTCTTGTCACTTACAAAAAATTATATTAAACACAAGATGATAGGATTTCAGAGCATGTGTCTGCATAGGAAAAGATGGTGATACTAGCTGCAGTTCAGCTAAGGCGGGTAACAGTAGAGAAGATGTGATAGCAGAGACTTCAGTGCAAGATAACTCAGCTAAGAGTATTATGCCTGTGCTGAAGATTGTCCTATCAATTTTCATTGCTCCTACTTAGATTAGAACTGATATAACTGCCTGTCTTGCTTGCTGAGTAGGCATGTTCTTGAAACAATCTCTGTTTTGAAAATGACTACATGTAACCTGGCAGATTTGTATTTTGGATATCTTTGTATGCAGTTAGTGTTTGGATTTTCCTTACAGGAAAGGTTGTAAATAACATGCTGAAGCACAAAATACACAGTATTGTATTTCAGTGTTGCTTTTGTGAAATGACTTCTTTGGAAGTGTAAAGAGCAATGGCTTATTCTTACAGACAAAGTAGACTCAGACTTGCAGAAACAAGATACTGGCTTGGCTTCTGTAAATTTTATCCTTGTAAAAGTGAAGAGTGCCTGTTGTGCCTCCTGTAATTAGAGTGCAGTAGCTTAAACTATCTGGGTTAGCAATTCTTGTGTCTGCAGTGGAAGAGAGAGTGGGTTTAACATAGCACACTTCACAGAAGGGTAAAGATCATTGCTGGGTGGCTCTAGGTTTATCTGCGTAGTAGTTGATGAAAGTATGTGAATCAGAGCTAAGATGGAAGCTGTTTCTCTGTTCATTCACTTACCTTGATGTCACTGTCTGTGATAATGAAGAACTGAGGCATATCTGGGTGTGCTTGAACGTGGAAGGGCTCATCTGAATCCTGCAGCAGTGAGCCTTTATTAAGTGTTGGGTTGGTTTTGAAAACAATCAAGCTGGAACTGGAAGAAATTCTTTCCAAAACCCTCACAATATACCAAAAAGAAGAAAATAATTTTTCTTTATTTGGTCCAAGTATATAAGCTGATGCTTGCTTTTGATTGTCAAAGGGAACTCTTGTTTTCTTATTCCATCAACTGATTTATACTTGCACCCCTGCAGGGAGCAGGAACCAATGAGAAAGTGTTGACTGAAATTCTTGCTTCCAGAACGCCTGCGGAAGTGCGGAATATTAAACAGGTTTATCTGCAAGGTAAAGTTCTGTATAAAATAAAGTTCTAGCATCTCTGTTCAATTATCCTAATATGATTTTAGCTCACCTTTCAAATAAGGTCTATCTGCAAACTGATGGATGTGTCCAATAAGTGGGGTTTCATTCTGCTGTGTTGCAAAACTTCATGTTGAAAGAAACTAGAGTTTGGATTGTAGACTAAAATAATTTTTATTTTGGGGTTATGTCTGCAGGTTATGGCATTTTGTGCTTTATAGTTAGAAATCATTCAAATGCATTTCTTTCTTTAACCCATTATTTTTATCCCTTTGACTGAAAGGGTATTTGTAGTTACTGGAAACTAGAAAACTTGTATCACATAACTAAACAGAAGTGATTTTTTTTTGTTTGTTTTGTTTTTTTTTCTTTTGCTTAGTCTTCTGTTCAAATGCATTTGCACTAAAGCAGGTGCAGCTTTTTGGTTGTCCACAGGAGTATGTGTTTTTACCCTATGATTGTGGGGTTAGTTTTTTTTAAGGCACTGTTTAATTCAACACGTTTCTTTTACCTCTATGCAGATTCCTGCCATGCAAGAAATTCTCACGTCTTAATAAAGTTCAAGGCAAAACTTAGAGTCTCCAAGGGCAGCATTTATTAGCACTAGACTTTTCTGGCCTCACAGTTGTTTTACAGTTGTGAGACTGCCATATTTTAGCATAACTCCAGATCTGTATGCTCTTTAGGTCCTTAAAGACCTGAATTTATGCATGTCACCTTGTATTTAAAAATATTTTGAGTAATCTGATACTAGTTGTGAGATGCTGTTTTTTTGCCCCTTTTACAATAATGTTAGGTTGTAAGTGAAAGCAGAATATTTCCTAGGTGTTCAAGCTGTTTCTGATAAATGATTCTACAAACTGAGAGTCAAATTAACTTTTTGCTTTTCCTTGCTTTGTCCTCAAAATAGTGAGGAAGTCTGTAAGATGGTGAATGGGTATTGCTCTTTTGCAGAGTATGAGGCCAACTTGGAGGATAAGATCACAGGGGAAACATCGGGCTATTTTCAGAGACTGCTGGTGGTCCTGCTGCAGGTCAGCATCTCTTTGTGTGTTGGCACGTGTGCATGATTTTCACTTCTGTTTTCCTGTCTGATGTACGCTTGTCATTTTCTGCTTAATAAGCTGGGATTCTAGATAGACCTGGCGATAGGCAGGATTGGTTCTGAAGCTGAGTCACTTCCCCTGACTTGCAGGGTCAGTCTTGAGCTCTGTTATGGGCCATTTCCCTGTCACTGAATTGAAAAACTTCTGTGGTGCTCATGGGTATAGCAGAGTGCCTGCTAACGGGGGTTTCGAAGACAGCAGGAGAAGAGAACATTTATTTCATGAAGATACATGCAAGCAGAAGGGAAAATAAGGGGATTTTGGAGAAAATACATTAGGGTCTGACTTCTCACAGTAACTCTTATAAGCTCAATAGAACAGAAAAGGTTTTTTTGATTCAACTTTTGATTCTTCAGTTTAACAACTTTTTAAAATTCTCTTTAGGCAAATAGAGATCCTGATGGCAGAGTTGATGAGGGTCTTGTTGAGCAGGATGCTCAGGTGGGTGAATGACTTGGGTTTGGGGGCATTTCTATGAGTTACCTTGCAAAGAGAGTGTGCAGCTAGAGAGTTACGATTGCTGAGGCTTTGTGAGCCGAGACACCCACTCCTGGAAAAGCCAGAGATGTTAACAGTTCTTTCCTTAATATCTGACTTGAACTTCACTCTGAATTCAGTCCTTACATATCATTGTCTTGTGTATGTCGTAGTGAAATGTTAATGCTATTTGTAAAGGTATGTCTCCATAGAGGGTGAAATACTAAAAAGAGAAAATACACCAAATATTCTGCTTTACTGTAACCAGATGACAGTCTAAGAATTGCCTCTAAAGAGGTGCTAGGGACTCGCATATTGCCTTTGCAAGTATTGTCCATGATGTCACTGATCACTAGATGGGAAAAGGCATACCAGCAGTTAATTGGTGTCCTTGATGCTGTCTCTTGCTGGATGCTATTGGCTTTGTGGTTAGTTGTAGTGATGGCCAATATTTCAACAAATTGATTACAGAACTGCTTTAATGCATGTTTCTTCTCAATTATTTCAGATAACTCTGGACTAGACATTTTCCTCTCATAAATTGTCAGCTGAGTTGAAAGAAAATATATGGATTGTTCAAGGAGGAAAAGCAGAATACCAGCTCAATAAAACATTCTCCTGATAGCATGGCAAGATGGAGAGACAGACTAGCAAAATGTATTTTACTGGCACAGGCCCATCCTTTGTTATGTAAATTCAGAAACCATTGTTCTCCTGCTGTTAAAATTAATCCTGTGGAAACTGGAGCCTGAAAATTACCAAGGCGAATGTTTGAATCATGAACTAGATTGTTTCATGAAATTACATCAGTCTTGCCTTTAGCTGGGCTTAAATAATTGAGGAAACACATGAACCACAGGCCTTGGTAGGCAGATAGATTCCTTTTGGCTTCTTTAATTGAATTTAAATGGGCATCTAAATTTAGGAGGCACCATACCTAAATGTAGAAAAAGTCTTGGCTTTCTAAATGGTCTCTGTCATTTGTTATGTACATTTGGCTTGAGCTGGGACCCAAACAGAGAAGTGCTCTGTCACATTTCTCTGTATCGATATCTTTACATTCAACATCTAACATAGCTGGAACAGATTCAGAGAATTTTCTAATTATTATTGCCAGGTACAGATGGTCAGAATTGAGGTATGTGACACTGCAAATGTAAGGCTGTTTTTGGCAAATAAAACAGTTGGAGAATGGGCATTCATACTAGAAGATAGTATGAATATACAGGGAACTTTTTTGAGAATGCCTGAAAGCTTAACTTTTTGGAAGAGATTTTGTGAATATCACTTTTTTAAAGTTAGGCAATTAACATACATTGTGGGTGTTGCATAGTGGCAAAGCAGGTAGAAACTTAGAGCTCACAGAAAATGCCATTCGCAACTTCTAGTATCTCTAAAGAAATGCATTCCTGGTGTTTCTAAATGCTCTGCTGGGACTTCACATTTGCTACTGGATGGAGAGCTTAGCATATATTATTTGAAGAGCTTAGCATATATTATTTCAACTAAATATCCTTGCAATGCCTTAATAGCTTTTTTTTTTACCCAACTGTTTGTACCATTAATATTATAAAGAGCATGCAGCAGTCATAATCCTATTCAAAACACATTAGTGATACAAACATAAATAGGAAATTCCTAACATCCTGTTCAGGTTTTACAGTGCGGACAGACAGGTGGCCAACAGCGTTGCTGTGCAGCAGATTTGTTTGTCATGATTTTTCTAAGAAATACTTGATTGCCTGAATATTGGTGGTAACCTGTTTGCCTGGCCTCTGCTCACTGAGGAGGGAGAAAAAACTATATACTATGATATGTACAAACCTTTCTCCTTATATAGTCTTTAGCACAGGATTTGGAAAAAAGCTCCTGAGGGTCAGGAAAGAGAACTCATTTCATTTTCTGATCTCTTCCCACCCCCCCACCCCCCC
>VXBL01004075.1:1685452-1703041 GCA_013400195.1 Aramus guarauna | reverse complement strand
CCCCCCATTTTCCTCTTTCTGTTGCTTATTCCAACTTCTAGAAGTGCTTTACTTTCTGAAATGCTGGTAATAGCCTGGTGGTTGTCTTCAGTGAAGAAAGACTTGCCTGAAAAGCAGTGAATATGCTAAAATGATTAAAATCTGTTACTGATCTGGTTTCATATGGCTAATAGTTTAGCAGCCCACAAATCCTGTTTCCGAGAGCTTCTAAATCCATCTTCCCCTTCCTTTTTGGAAAACTTCCTCCTGGGGCTAGTTAGCATGATTCTCCCATCGATATGAGTCATCATGTAATAAAGTTTTGCTAGTTGGATTTGAAAAAGGGGAAGGAAAAACCCCTGAAAAAGCAGTATTTGGAACGGATTTTTATCTCCTGTGTTATCACAGTTCCAGAAAACTTCAGGCTAGTGAAAGGGACTATGCGCACAGTCAATTTTAGGGCCTTAAGCTAATATTACTCATGTAAATGCTTTCACAGTTGGTCTCAGAATTCATCATTTATTTCTTTCTAACATCAGTTCAGTACTTGGCAATTTTATTTCATTTTTTTTTCCCTCCAGCTATAGCTTGTTAGTAAGTTTAATGCTCCTTAGAGTGAGACAAATAGAGCTTTTCAACAGGGTGGACACGTAACAAATGCTGTTGTTTTGATCTCTTGAATTTACAACAGGTTTTGTTTAGAGCTGGGGAGCTGAAATGGGGAACAGATGAAGAAAAGTTCATCACCATCCTGGGAACCCGAAGTGTTTCCCATTTAAGGCGGGGTAGGTGGCATGGTTCATGTGTGCTTGAAAACTTGTGCCTGAAGTCTCACTGTTACCCAGCTGGTGGCAGAAATGGTAGAAAAGTTGTTTCTGGTACTGTATGTGTCAGGCCCAGAAATCCTTATCCTCCTCATCCCTCTACTTAATACATCTGATTTTGTTTCCTGTAATTCAGTTTCCCCCTAGCAGTGATGATCTCCTGCTTGAAGGAGTGGTGCAATAGATCTGAGGGACAGCTGGAGTGTTTCTTTCTGGATGCTTGTTTTGGTTTGGTTTTTTTTCCCTTTTGAAAAAGAGGTCATGGCAGTAGAAACGATGCTGAGAGTCTGTTATGAGTCATTGCAATCTGATGGAGATCCAGCCCTGAAAAAATCAACCCTTTTGTAGGTTCATATTTTATTAGCTGTTAATAGAGAGACAATAATTTTTTCCCTGCTCTTATGCATTCATAAGCCTGTTTTACCAAGCTGTTTAGGCCATTGGAAATAATGACCAGTAAGTTTTGCTTTGGTTTGCCAATCTTTTTGTTTTCCTTTTTGAATCTTTGGATTAATTTAGATTTTCAAATGTAATTTGATTTGTGATTTTACTGTTTAGTTTTTTTACTGTTATTTGCATTAAAGTAATCCTAAAGTTTGTTTTGATGTACCCAACATTTACTTAGCATAATAGAAAAGTAAGATTTCATAGAAAACTCATGTCTTACAAATGTTCATCAACGCAGAATTGAATAGACTGCCAATAGGCCAATTGGTTTGTGTGAAGTTAATTTGATGCAGTAGCCCAGTGTAGACAAGATCTTACATTCAGGTTAAATGATAACTGCACCCTGGTAAAAACACTTATTTCCTAAAACTTCCCTTCTTTCCCTTTCCTTCTACCTGCACCTTTTCACTGGATGTGTTCACAGAATCACAGAATGGTTGAGGTTGAAGTGGACCTCTGGAGGACCTCTCTGGTCCTGGTACCGGAGGTTGTTCCTCCCCAGGTACAGGAATGTGCTGTATAGAAGCAATCTGGTAGGAAACAGGACAGAGGGAAGAATGAGTGGAGGATAGCATTTGAACTGTGGAGAAGGAGATACTGTACCGAGGGGTATACTGGAAGAAATCTGGCTAGACACATGACTAAGCATGCTTTCTGTTTTGCAGTGTTTGACAAATACATGACTATTTCCGGCTTTCAAATTGAAGAGACCATTGACCGTGAAACCTCCGGTGATTTGGAGAAGCTGCTTTTGGCAGTTGGTAATTAAGTCTTACTAGATCTAGAACTGGCCTTCTTCATTGACTTCCAGGCCTCCTTAAACTGCAGTTGTTACAGGAAGTGTCATGAAAACGTGGTTCCTTTTTAAAGTTAAACACCTGGGATCTATTTTTGTAGTTAAGAGAATAGGCCTTTATTCTTCCTTGAATAGATGGGGGGCAAGTGGGGTGGGGTGGTGGTGAACTGCGTTCTGTTTGGTCACATGCATCTCTGTCAAAGTGAGACAGACCTCTGCCTTTGTTTAGTATTCCTGGTATCTCATTTAGGACAATGTCATAGTAGATTTGTAACTGGGAGTAGAATTTTACTAACATGGTCTCTCTTTTTTTTTATTAGAATTATACAGTGCATTCTAACTCCTAGAACCCAAAGAGCTGTAGCAGAGGACCAGACTAGCTGGCAGCTGTATACTTAATTGTCCACACTGGAGAGAATGATCCAGTAACACCTTGTCTTTGACAGTGAAAGCTTGTCCTGTATTGAATAACAATCAGTAATTTAATCCTTTGCCTTTTTTCAGTGAAATGCATCAGAAGTGTGCCTGCCTATTTTGCCGAGACTCTGTATTATTCCATGAAGGTATGAACAAGTTTTCTATCTGTCATTTTCCATCTCCCCCAGCTACAATTCCTCTCCCTTTCACTTGTTCTTCATTTCTTCTTTCACTGCAAATACCAACAGGATACTGTATCAGTAAGCATCTGCAAAAGGTTTGGGGAATGCAGATCTGGGAGAGGATACAAATGATTCATAAGCTTTACTTCGAGTTCGTCGTAAGTTTGTCAGACCATAAATCTTTTACAGGAAACATCAGTCTCATCAGCTGTTTTTGGGCTTGTTACATTGGAAAATGTCTGGCTAGATCCACTGGGCACCTTCGGCTAAATAAAGACTACAGTGTCTTTAGGTGGTGGATATATTGAGGAAGTAAAGATGAGCAAAAACTAAATTGCAGATTGTGCAGGTTTAGTGCTCCTTGTTTTGGAGATGAGTATTTACAGACTGAAGGTGTAGTTCACTTTGAAACACATTTGGATGACTATCCATCCCATTGTGAGAAGGAAAAGAAACTTGTCAGAGAAAAAGGAAAGAGGCTAAAACAGCTATAAAAGATTCTGCAGAGGCTGCCAGTGACACAGCTGTGTTTCTGTTGGCTTCGCCTTCTCTTAGGTGGGAAGAGGTAAGCAGGGAAAACTGTACTTTTAACTCACAGTGGCTAATATTAATTAAACCCGAGGTAGGTTGTCTATTGTTTTCAGGCAAGTTATCAGCTTCCCTGAAGAATTCCTCCCTTCCCCTTGCTGAAAAGCACTGAAGTATGTTTGTTACCAGGTGGTTGTGTTGATGAGGTGTCAGCATGAGAATTAGTGAAAGGAGATTAAATGATAGCCTAATCCTTAAAAGCTGCTTTACTGCTTTTATAAACATCAGTGTAAAATAAGATTCAGGTAGACAATACAAAATATTATACCAGTATGCTGAGAACTGTATGAGGAGGATTACTTTTTTCTTATTTAGCTATTTATTAATTTTTATTTTTTAAAGAATGCAATAGGAAACCTTTTTCTGTAGGTTTTAGTATCTCTTACATTTCTCTTACAATGGGCCTGATTAATGTCTGCTAGTGAGACCCACCCCCAATTATTTTTTTAATATAAATAAAAATCATTAAGCACTTCAGACAAGAAAGGTCATAATTTATTACTTTGGCAGAAGAGTTTGTACTTCTAATTAATCAGCTTGGCATGACAAAGTTCTACAATGCGCAGAGTTTGCTTTCATGATTAGATGGGACAGACCTTGGCTTTTACCAGATTCTGATGTCAAATCCTACTCAGAAACCACCGGACTCATGGCATAACTCTTGAGCAGCTTTAGGGCATTTTTAGGTGTAATCCAAGAATATTACACCCAGTCGAAGGATTGAGTGAGCCTGGACATTAGGCTGAAGAAGATCGTGGGGGCTCTGCCAAGTCCTTCCTTGAGGTGCATTAGCAGGTCAGCATGTGAAAATTTGTATCGCTTCAGCTTGTGTGGAGTCTGACTTGTCTGAGCAGGAGGGGTCAGGATATCAGTCTGGCACCGCCTGCCAGCACAGGAACTTAAAATGTTTAAAGCAATAAAGATGAATAAAAGAGTGGAGCATGTTTGCGTGGTTGGAAAAGGTTTATGAAGCTACCTTCATAATAAACAGCTGGATAATTTGTGGAATGAGTTGCTCTGCCTGTGTCTTGCTGTACAATGTTACTTGCTTTGTATTAGTCATTGTTAGGATTTATGTACACAGTTCCAGAACCAACTGCAGTTCTGCAGTCTCAGACCAGGTTGAAAGGGTGATTTGCATGTGATTCTGATTGTGGTGATGAGATACTACTGTGTAATCTTGGAACTGGATTATTTTAAATTTATATTGGTATTCATGGTTGAAGCCTGTGAGATGAAACATGAAATAAGAGGTCCGACCATATGGCACTTCATAGAAATCCAGGGATTAGAGCATCTTGCATGGTCGGTCCTCTGTTCTCTACATTGCGGTGTGAATGTCTTGTGATACTGTCCCAAATATTCTGTGTTCTGGAGTATAAATGTAGTGCAGGAATGTTTTGAGACACTATATGTTGTACCCTGGTTGTTTGTATTTGTTGTTTTGCTACAGCATCTGTCCAGAACAAACTCATATTTTAATATTATTTAAACTTTTCTCTTTAGGGGGCTGGTACTGATGATGATACCCTGATCAGAGTGATGGTTTCAAGAAGTGAAATTGATCTGTTGGATATTAGACAAGAATTCAGAAAGAATTTTGCAAAGTCATTGCATCAAATGATTCAGGTAAAATTACTGTTCTGTTGTCAGGGAAAATGGGGGTGATTGAGATGTCATTGTTTCCACTGTTTATTTTTACGGAAGGGAGTAGATGTGAGTAGAGTTGGGGGACACAGTGCACTCAGAGCAGCGGTGGCTGTTCTGCAGTTTTGTGAAGTACCATGTAGCGTCACTGAAGTGGGGGACACTTCCTATGAAAAGCTAAAGGTTACTTTCCACTCTTCACTAGGAGAGCAGATGTGGTTTTCTGAAATGACAGTTACTCATACACCATTTTTAGCTGCTGCTTCATTTCCTTTTTCTTGTCTGAGTTCCTTCTAACTTTCAGTGCTTCAGAAAGGGTGCTGGCTCCAGAGAAATAATATTGGGGTTGGGAGTCCAAATTATCACGAGGTTGAAGTTTAAACCTTGGATTGTGGTGTGGAACCTTTTGCACCATTTCGAAGTGGAAAGCATTTCACTGTGGAATTAGTCTGAATCATAATCTCCTTTGAGAGGATGGGAAAGAGCCAGCAAGAAATCTAGAGCCAGCTGTTGCTGCAAAGTTGAAGCCAAAACGCCTTCCCCCCCCCTGCCCCCCCAGTAATTTTTTGAGGGTATTTGTTTTATTTTTAATATTTTAATGCTGCTTCTTACTATTTTTTGTTATCATTCATAACATTATGCTCTCTTGAGTAGGCTGGGTGGAGTTGCTTTTGACACAGTCAGCTGTCCTGTGGCGTTAGTAGCAGAGCTTCCCATTAACTACAGGGAGCAGGGCTGGGGCCTTTTGAAGTGCTGGAAGGTGCACTTTGCTTTTGGTGCTGCTCTGGGCTTTCTCACTTGCAGATGAATGCATTCTCATATGCAATGGGTAGCTCGGTTCTAGTAAAGCTTTTGGAGGCTTTTTGTGTTTCTGAAAGTCTGTCTCCGTAAATATAGCTCTAACATAAGAGACAGAGAATTTCCTTGTGTCATTCCTGAGTGGAGAGTCATCCAAGTGAATTTCCTGTGGGTGGGACAAATGGATAATCTATTGGAGTTCTCCTTGGCTGCTGCTTTTCTTCACATTTCTGTGGTTGTGACTCATGGTGACTGGTCTGTTATATTAACAGAAAGATACGTCTGGGGACTACAGGAAAGCACTCCTGCTCCTTTGTGGTGGAGATGATGAGTAATGGTGACAGTGACACGAAGGATTTGTTGTACTCCAGCTTTGCAGCCCTTTAGTTAGCATGTCTAGCTGAGTTTTTCTATCTTAATGCTTCATGGCTGTTTGAATTTATACTAGTATTGCACTTATTAAAAATGAGCATATTGTTATCTAAGTGATAGCTGATCCCTCCTCTTCCTGACGTCCCAACTTCCAGGAATTTCAAGTGCCTTCTGTGAGTATGCGAGAGTCATCTTCATAGAAGATGGGTACTGAGCACAGAACCCAGTTCTTTGCAAGTGTTTTGCTGAAATAGAAAAAAAAAAATCATGTATTTCACTAATAATTTGAAGATTCTCTTTTTGCTTTTATTCCTTACATTTCCACTGAATGTTAAGCTGGCTCTAACATTGCAAATGAAGAAGAGATATCCTTTGTATGTAATATTTGAATTAATTTGCCGAACATAATACAAGCAATCATTGGAATTCTAAAGGACCAATAAATTTTTTCCCTCTCAGCACAGTTGTATGTGGTTTTTAATGGGCAAAGATAACTTTTTCCCTCTCATATGATTCCACTGCTTCAAACTGTTGGTATATTTTTCCTACTATTATGCAGGCTTCTCAGTATATATGATGTTTTGTAGCTGTATGTCTTGATGTCTAGTATATGGGTGCTGTGGTGATGCTGCTGTTCAATGTAGCTGGAATACCAAATTATTGGTATTTGTTGGGCATTGCGTTCTCATTTTGTGCTGCTTTGTCTTTTTCTTCTCCTCCAAAGCTGGGGGAAGGAAGGAGGGAGAGCTGTTTGCACAGTGCCACAGTAGAGCAGATATGCTGTACTTGTAGGACCAAGCAAAGATTTCTGGGGTGGAAGCAGGTGAAGAAGAGATAGGAAGACAGTGATCCGTACTTCAGGGATCTTGGGTGAAGAGAGGATGGTTGCAGCAGCACTCAGCAGGTTAACAGGGAGCAAAGCACAGTGCGAGAGAAGCATCAGTGTGTTACATAGGCTGCCTTAAATTCACTACTTTAGTTCATTTGTGACTGGCTCTGAAAATTAAATTGACATGTGTGAAGGAGAATAAAGAGACTTCTGTTTCACGCATTGTGAGGTCTAAACACCATGGTTCTAAATTTAGCTTATTGGTTAGTCACATACATCAGTGTAGAAACCACACATTTTAATAGTCCTCTTGAAATTGATTCTTCACAGATTATTAAGAAATTTAAAACTTTCATATTAAATGTGAAGTTTTAATTTTTATATTTCCAATGTCAAATATGAAAGCTCTTCTTATAAGTAAATATGTTAACTAAAGCCTAATCCACTCTGAAACCTTTTGTTTTCCATTCTTTTATACACATACACTCACTCTTTCCTGCTCACGCACTGTCACTTTCACTCTTTCCTGCTCACGCACTGTCACTTTCACTCTTTCCTGCTTCTGTTTGTCCAACTTAAAGACTTAAAACCAGCATGACTGATTTTTTAAAATTTTTTTCAATGCTTTTCTCTGTTCTTCCTGGACAGTTCACTGAATTCTCCATGTCATTGCTGTATGTGTGGATGGCTGTGGGTGTGGTTTGCATCTCCACCATAGTTTAAACTGCTCTAAATGGTGCTGCTGTAATCCTGCCCTGCCCTCTTCTGCAGGACACATGTTCCCATCTCTCCTACATGCTGGCACCTAAGCTCTTCTGATCCAGGGCCCTGGGTGGCAGAATCCAACCACAGAGCTACAGCCTGATGCCCTCAGTAACTCACTGAGACATCTGGTGAGGCCGCTGCTGGTGGAGGGGAGGGGTAGGAATGTGCGTAGAGTGAGAAGATATTTTGTGGAGAGGGAGATGGGACTCAAGCTGGGTTGCTCTGGATTGGCGTCCGCTGTCACAAACTGCACCTGGCATTACAAGATCCTCACAAGATTAGCAAAGGGATTCTTCAAATTGCTTTCTGCAGGTAGAGACCCAAATGAAGAAATTTAGGTTGCTTGTAAAGTCAAAGGTGGTACTTGAAATCAGACTGCATGAATCTCATGAGTGTGCCTTAATCATAACATATCCTCTTCCACTTTTGTCTGTCTGTGAGGGAGACTGAGGCAGAATCCAGATGTAGAAAAACTACTTAAAAATTAAACAAAATGCACATAAAATATATTTGAGACTTTATGCATAAAGACTTACATACAGTCATTCTAGGTATATCTAGGTATATCTGGTTCTATGGTTTGCTACTGTACCAGTTACAAACCTTGTCTGTCTATATTCTGTTTACCAGCTTGTCAGAGTGGTACAGTATAGTGTTTTTGCAATATGATCAAATGTTTTCCAAAAAACATGATGTAATAATATTCAAGCAATAAGGTATTTGGCAGAAGGAAAAAAAAAGTGTTCAGATTTTGGGGTTTTTTCATCTTTCTTGGGATTAATTTTCAGCATTTGTCAGTTTTGCTTTTTGTCAAGTCTTTACAAGATGTGTTAGCAAGGAGTGTTAATTTGCAGTTAGTCATCCTTGAATAACATGACCAGCTGTACACACTATGAGCTTAGCATAACTACTGCCTAGAAATACCTTGTGATGACAGAAGGATTTTTGGTGGGGTTTTTTGTTGGGTTTTTTTTTTTTAGTGAGTTAGTATTTGCCGAGGTAAAATCATGCACAAAATAATTGCTGATAAGCTGCGAAAATGGCTGCGTGGGATGAGGCTTTTGCTGAAGCATAGTTAAGAATTAAACGGGATTTTGTGGGCATGTATCACTAGATCACCCGATGTGGTACTGTTCATATTGTTTCTTTATCCCATTGCTACTCTGTGGCAGCTGAAATTGCTGTGGGCATTTATTTACTCAAATCTGTCTTGAAAGCAGTAATTTACAAATAAGGCAATACTATATGTGAAAAGCCTAAGCAATAACAACTTATTTTCTCCTTCTTGATTTAGTGTACATACTTTGCTGATCTATGACTTTGAGATGTATGTCCAGTGTATTGTGAAGAGTATGGATATGTCCTGTATAGGTAATTTTGGCATTTTTTAGAAATGCAACTTGATAGCATTCCAAGCTGATGTTTTCTTCTACTTCCTCTGGCCCTCCAAAGAGGAACGGGCTGGGGAGGGTGAGGCTGCTGGACCAGTAACAAGGTACAAAGCAACTTCATCATTTCAGGCTTGTTGGAGAGTGACTGAATAGGGGGAAATGAGATTAGATCAGTCCTTACCTAATTCAGATGCTGATTTCTCTGCTGAAGCTGTTAATAGAGAAGCTGACTTTGAGAACGATTTCTGTCTTGTCAGAAGTATAATGAAGTGCCTTGGAAATGGGACTTTTTCAGAGCTCAATTAGTTGGTTTTTTTCTTCTATTTCATTGCTGTGACTGTAGCTATATGTGTGTCTGTTCTTTAAAGAAATGCATTACTCTTCATGTAAAATCCCTGGTCCAATGCCTAGAACAGGCAGGCTCTTACCTTTCTCCCTTTGGCATTTAAGGAGAGCTGGGGTGGCTGGTGCAAAGCATGCAGCTGCTCTGGATTGCTTTCATCAGAAATAGTAACTTTCTCCTCTGAAATGAATCCTTTCTGTGTCTTGCAAGTTTTAAATGGAAAAAAAAAAAATTCAACAAGAGTGTGTTAAAAATGATGATGATGTTGAAAAAGAATCCAGAGCCTGGAATAGGTATGTGGAATGTGACTAAAAGACACTTTGTAGATAACTTACCTGTCAAGTATCTGGGGTTCATTACTACTGACATTGCATTTCTGACTTGTAAATGAAAGGCTTCATCTCTTTGACTCAGTAAAAATTTTAATCATATGGTATTTTTGTCCCTGTTCAACAAAGCATCTACAGAAATGCTGAAACCTTGTGAAGGGCTCTCTGGGCTAGTCACCCCCTCCTTGTTAGGGGTGCTGTGAGCCTTCCAGCCACAACCTGCACATAGTAATCTGTGGCCCACAGTTGTGCAAGCACTGCCTTGGAAGATGGTGAGGACTGAGCTGGTGGCTGCTGGAGTGGCTGCGTGTGCTTCCTGCGTTCAGGGATGCATCTAGTGGTACTGCATGAAGGCTGCCGTGCAGACGGACTTGTTCTCTCTGCATGGTTTTCAATTCACTAATCACTTTTAAAAATGCAACCACTGGAATATACTGTGAGGCCCAAGTTGAATCCCAAGCATTAGTGACTGATGTGCAGCACTCACGGGTGTCCCCCTTTGCCGCTGTACCTGGCGCCTGAGGAAGGGCACCCGTAGCCTCCTCCCTGCCTGGCAGTGAGTGTACTTACCTCCTTCTAAAAGCAAATAAACCACAAAAGGTTTTTCTAGTTGCGACTTCAAGAAATATTTCCTGTTATAACCAGCAAGAAGAACTAATTGGAAAGGCTAGTTTCTAGTCTTTCAGTGGTCTTTCAGTGTCTGTAGTTAAAGTGCAAGTTCCTCTCTCTGTGCATCGATGTGGTGAGTGAGTTGAGTTCCCATCTCCCAGGTGGGACAGGAGTGTTGTGTTCTCCAGGCAGTGCCTGTGTCATTCGCTCTGTGGGCAGTGGATGGTGCTGTTGGTCCAAGTAATCTCATGCAGACTACGGTGGTGCTCCAGATTATCTCATTCTCTCAAATCGCTTGCTTAATGTTTGGTTTTGTACTTTTTTTTCAGTTTGCTTTCTCTGTTTTCCTCAACCTAAAGCATGGGTCAGACAATTCAATTTTTTTTGTTGTTATATTTTCAGAATCCTTTAATATAATCTTGTTCTCAGTATAAAATGAGAGAACACTGCTATGTGGGGAATAATGAACAATGTACTGTATTAGAAATAAAAGCTGTGTATATGCACATGATATCTTTCTTCGTGTTGAACGTTTACCTTCTGAACATACACAATATCCACTATTACTCCCCAGTAACACTTATGAGCAGTTAGAAAATAATTTTTTGTTGAACTCAGGCATTTACAACTTGTGAGTTTAGTGGAACAGATTTTGCTTTGCAGTATTACCTTATATGCAGAGATTTCTAACTTCGAGTCCCTGAATTACTACCATGTTTTAGTAAGCCTGTGGCATTCTTTCCTATCTTTCAAGCACTGGTGTAGCTGCCCTGCACTGTCTAGAGGAACTGAAAGGCCTTGGAAGATCTGATATTTTAGAAAGTAACTGTGTAATTAGCAGGAAAAAGTCACGACTGTCAGGAAGTGGAAATGAGTGGAAAGATGAGGTTTTGAATTTTTGTTTTTTTTTTTTTAATTTCAACCAGTTCTGGTAACAGAGATGGCAATTGTACAATGTGATGACAAACTCTCGGAGCAGGAAAGAGGAAGGATGCTGTAAGACACAGACTAATCTAGACTGCTACCGCAAGAAAGTTTTGGTCATTTTTTTCTTATGGGCTTCTATTGTCAGAGGAATTGTATGCCTGATTTTTTTTTTTCCTTTCTTTTTTTTTTTCTGTCAAATCTAGCTGCTAATCAGTTAGATCCAAACTGCTGCTCTGTGTCCCAGCGTAACTTCTGGCATTTTTGATGCACAGAGGAAAAACATCTATCTCTTACCAGAAGGAAGGCTGAAATAAGATTTTTCTGCAGTTTCTTAGCAGATGTTATAGATTTAAAGGGTTAAATGCTGTTATATTCTGGGTATGCAAAAGTTTCAGCCCAGGTCCACAACAGTAGTATTTAGCATTCATCTTCCATTGATATCTGTGGGAAATGGGCTCTTAAATCCTCCTGGATCTAGAGCATATGCTAACAGTATTTTGTCTACAGAATAGTCTGATAGTTTTAACTTTTTGGCTACTACTTCTAGCCTTAACTTCAATAGGTAGCTGTATTGTAGAACAAAAGGTCTGAATCTTCCTTTTACACACATTTATGAAGTGTGTCATGACAGTGAGGTAACCTGAAGGAAGGAAAAAAAAAAAAGCCAACACGTGTAGATGGTTATTTCCACACACCTCACAGTAAACATACTTTCCTCTTACCCTGCCTGTTCTCGAAGGCTCCTTCAGGCTACAGGCTGCATATAATGAGGTCTAAAAGGCACAATAGTATCTCTGAAATCTAGTGGAAATGTCATTAGAAGTCTTGCTGTATATTAGTTGTTAAGTATTCATCCCATCCTATGTTCTTTTATACTGCCTGCTTTGTCTTTGTATGCAGAAATACTAAATCAGTGAAGTTACCTTGTCAATGCCTCTAAAGCTTCACTGACAACATTTTACCGTTTTATCTGTGCTCACTCTACTGGCATTTTGTATTTACTTTCAAAAAATAGTCCTGTGATGACAAGGATGGATGGAGGAAATCAAGAGTTTACAGAGAGGTTATAGATCCTGACTATGCTGGCACCACCACAAAGGCAATATGAATACTAAAAAAAACCAAACCCACAAACCAAAAAAACCCAAAACACCCATTAATTTTTAGTGTGGTTCAGCAATGGCAGCTTAGAAGTAGAATGACTTTACAGTGTTGCCATCCACTGCTGCTAACAAACAAACTCAGTCAGCCAGCATTTAATCACATTTGATACACTTTTACTGCATTCACCATCTCAATAGCACTGCTTGCATTCTGTGCAGACCCATAAGCGGACTTTACTTGAAACAGTCTCAGGTTGTTCCTTATTAGACACAACCAAAATTTTCCTGAGCAATGATGTAGACATAGTTGACATGACTTGTGAAGAAAAGAATGAGACTGTTTTGTGGCACTGGTGGGGTTTTTTTGTGTGTTTTGTTTTTTGTTTTTTTTTTTTTTTCCACAGGCCCCTTTTTCCTCTTGCTTTGTGTTAAGATTTTAAAACATTTTATGGATCCTATTATTATCTGCAGGTAATATAACTTGCTGCTTCATGAAGAGCATATGCAGTGATTCACCATACAGCTAGGTATAAAACATCTGTTACCTTAAGGATATAATACAGCAGCCAGTCAAAATTATTGCTTAATTAACCTGTTTACATAATATTTTGCCCTGGCTCAGAACCTACCGTGTACCTTCACTCAAGGCTGATGTATCTTAATCTGTATTTATCTGGAGTCTCTTTCTGTCTGATCTATCTTACCAGGCTCTTCTGTTGCATGGTAGGATCCAAGCAGCCCTCCAGCACGCGTGGTTCAAGGTAACACTATATTTAAACAAAAAATAACTTGTCACAATTTGCTTCAGTCTATGTGCACCTAGAGCGATGACATTATTGTTGTGGCCTATAAGCTATATAGGCTGCTTGGAGACCAAAAGGATGCAGGGACTGCTGCTGAGAAGAAAAATGACTGTTGGGAAAGAGGAATAAGAGAAGACTACAAACTGATAAATGACCAGAAGAGGAGTCATCATTATTTTACTGTTCTTACACTAGAAGAGCTCCAGGGCCACCAGCAACATTGCCAGGAAGTAAGTTTAGAAACAACATGAAAGGAAAAAATATTTCATGTGACATGATTAAATTATGGAACTTGTTGTTACATGGTACTATGGAGACCCAAGACTGTAAACAACACTTATAACCTAAAAAGATAAATTCATGGAGATAGGTCCACTGGTAGATTTTAAACCAGATACTGTGTCTAGCTCACGCTGTTCCCAGCTGCTTTTTCTGGGAGCTAGGAGGGAGCCCTGTTTCTGTTCTGTTTCTGATGCTCTTTCATTACCGTCGCTGCTGGCAACCAGTTACTGCATTAAATGGCCCATCCTCTAACCAGATGGCAGGTTTTATTTTCTCTCCCCCTTAACTCCTTGGCTAGCAGACAGTGTGTCTTCCCTGTGGCTGCCTGCTAAGTCAGGTGTTAAAAAAGCAAAATATTCCCATAAGACTTTCTCCACACCAGAAAGTGCTGCATTTGTCAGGAGGTTGTTAATTAATGGCCTCTTGGGAGTGACCTTGATGAATGCCTAGAGGATCTGAAGCGATTCAGTGGAGAAAACCTTCTGTCAGGAGTGTTGTAGATGTGGCTGGTCCTGCCTTGGGGAGGGGAGAAGACAGGGCAGTGTTTCTCAACCTATTTTAACTGAAGACTCACCTAAACCTATTTGGAAAAAAAAAATCAATTGAAATGAAAGGAAGCTTTGAACATGCATCTCTTTCTCTCCCTTCCCATTTTATTCATTTGCATGGAGGTATATGTGTGTGTAGGTGAATGAGACCTTGCTAATAAGTGTTTGGCTTATTCTAGTAAGTTGGTTAGGCTGTATTCTGATATCTGTAAAATAACACTGCTCGAGGGGCCTACCCCTTCTTTGGGGTGAAGGGGGACAACAAAAAAAATCCAGTGGCCCATCTTTTGCAGTGCAAAGGTGGTGGTGGCACGTACATGCGTGTGTCAGTCTCATATGAGCACCTACAGTGTTTGGACACTGGCTCTTAACCCTTCAGTCCGTCTTTATCCAGGCTCACTTGCTGGACTGAATGCAGTATTGTAGTTTTCTTACTTTTCACGTAAATGTACTAATTGTAGTTTCACTATCAGCTTTTTCAAAACTAAACTGAAAGAAGTAACGTGGGATGTTCATGAAAGGACCTTTAAGCATGTTTAACTGCACACCTCTTTCACTTAACATTTCTTGTAAGATTGTGAGGTTTTGCATATAAAAAGAATGTCAGTTGCAATACTGTCAGTGCTTGATCTGCTGTTAGTGAGAAGTTGAATGAGCAGAGCAATATATAGCAAAGGAATATCCCTCTCTAAATTTTAGAGGTATGATTTGACTTCAGCCTTACATCAGAGCAATTAGGGTATTCAGGGTATTATGCTATCCTAAAGTTATCCTGGGAAACACTGACTTGGTGACATTTCTTTCCTTCCCTGATGTCTCTCTGCTCCAAGGAGGGATGCGATTGTTTGTTGCTGGCTTGCACAGAGAACTGGGATGGATGAGAGACGGTTTTGATTCCGTAAACATGCTGTCAGTCCTGGAGAAAGCAGTGTGGCAAAGTGGTTACAGGGAGAGAGCCATGATTAAATCGTGTCAAGTCACAACCACTGACAGCTGTAATGTGGGTTAGTTTCTTGAGAATAGGGTGATGGGAACAAATTGAGACTTTTTGGCACTTTAGGAGCAGTTTTTGATTGCCTTTCATTCTCATTTGATCCTCAGATAATGAAAACCTTGCAGAACACCATGGCTGGCCTGAAAAAATTGCTTTGCATATCAGACTGAGTAAGCTTACTGTTTTCCTTGTGTTCTTCTAGTAAGAGTAACATTAACAGAGTGTATGTTATAGAAACTCATGGAAGGGAGAGGGGAGAAATAACATCTGTTCTGAATTGTCAATCGTTCAGAAAATTACGGATTTATTGTTGTGGTTTAGTACTTACAAACCAGAAGCTAAAGTAGCCTTTTGCAGTGAGAGCCTGTAGGTAGCCTAAGAAGCATAGGTGCAATTCATTATTTTTTGTTGCTCTGGCCAGGGTTCTGTGGCTGTCCTGTCATCTTGCTGCTTCAGAAACCAAACCAATTGGACAGGGGGATTAGTGCGAAAAGTCTGGAGGATGTTTGTGTGAAAATTGTGACTTTTAGTGCAAGAAGAAAATTGGTTGATGTAAATGACACATGAACATATCTAAATCTCAGGCTGACTTTTGATTTCTAAATCCAAGTAGGTAATGATTTTAAGAATTAGTAAAATAAAGGAGTGACTGGGATCCTAGTAGGTTTGAAAGAGTAATAACTGCCTGTTTGAATTGCAGCCTGATCCTGTGCTGATTCACTCCTGTGTTTATTGGCAGAAAATCCACTGGCAACCCTGCCATTATCCTGCAGTAAATTGATGTAAATATGAGATTAAAGGGGAATCATGTATATTTTCATTCTGAAGGAGTGACTACCTGCAGCTTCATCCTTTCCTCCAAATTTGTGCTTTCTCTTTTGCTAGTTACTGAAAGTCTACAATGAAGCTGCTTAAGTGCTTAATCTTTTTTTGGGCATGCCCAGAAATGCACCGCTCCTTTTATAGCTCAGTCAGCTCTCCCGCTGAAACCCAAATGGAATTTGCAACAGAGACGTTTAGATATTTCTTTGTCCATCTGTATAACCCATGAGACAGCCTTTTGCAATTGAAAATTGAATTTTGTCATTTTTGTGGTTGCGAAAATGGAAGCAAAAGCCTAAGTATCTTGTCCAAGTTCAACACAGCAAGTCAGTGACAGTTTACCCCTTTCTGGCATCTCAGTTATTAAACCAACAAAATGCTCAGAATGCTACAGAAATGTTAATTGATGACTTGTGGTGGGGATATATTCTATGTCAATTGCTAATGGTCATATGGGAACTCTGATTGGAAGTATGGAAGATGTAAAGCTTTGTCATCTTATCCATCATTTTAATGGTAATACTGTTATGCATAGATGAGAAAAAAAACCAAAACTACTGACCTGGAAAATATACTGAAATGATACTTTTTCTGCATGAAGTCTTATTCAGCTGTTACCACAATTTTGGCATTGGTTCATCTGGCTTTATTATAATACGTAATTTAGTTCCTTCTATGTAATATACTTAATAGAACTTGATAAAGCTAAATGGATATTCTACTTTATGGATCTGTGCTGTGTACAACTGGAGAGTGATTTTAGCTAAGTGTTGAATAAACTCATAAATCCCCCAACAGCAAATTCTATAAATGCTTATTGTTTTATTTTTGCTTATTGTTTTATTTTTGTCATGTTTTTCCCAGCAGAGCGGGGTCTTGAAAATAGGGCACTAGCATCAGGACAGAGTTTCCTTAGAAAATTACTGATTGGTAGAAGTCACTCTGTGCTAAATGTGGAAAAACAGCAGAGAGGCAGAGGACAGCTTGCTTTATTGATCTCTGACAGGGGCCTGCACCCTTGCAGTTAGTATTGCTGCCCGCACAGAGGATAAAAGTTCTTGGTTTTGATATTGATGGTGAGCTCTGAAGCTGTCAAAACAGATGGAGGTGCTCCAGCAAAAGGTCATGCACCTTAAGTTATTCAGGCTTCAGAACTTGCCAGAATATCTTACAGGAGATTTCAATAGCACATTGATAGGTAGAAGTGAGACCTTAAGAGAGTACCACACGCGTTATATAGATACTATGTGTTGTACACATAAAATGTAAAATGTGGTTGAATAAAGACTCCAAATTGTCTTTTTTTGTTTCGATGATTGTAATGTGTTACACTTCAGGAATCTCTATGAGTTCCGCTGAAATGCATGAGGCTGTATGATGGTACCGTGAGAGACTTACATTCTTTAGCTTACAACCTTCTGGAACTTTGAAAAAGAAATCATTTAATGGGCAACAGATATTTAGCTGCTCTGTTAAATTCAGCTCAGTAAATAAGTACAGAGAAAAATGAGAGGGAGACTTCAGTGGAGATTAAGGAAATGCAATACTGTTTTGAATGAAAAGTGTTTAAAAAAATGTTAGGAGGTATTGTTTTTTCTAGATTGTTATATAAAAACAGCCAAAACGAATGCTCAGAAAATGAAATTCTAGCATGCTGCTATAATGGATAATAAGCAAGATTAAAATTAGATTTAGATTAAGTTTACATGAATTAATACAGTATATATTAAGAAAGCCCTTGGAAATCAAGGGCTGAAATTTTCCTTCATAATGTAAAAAAAAAAAAAAAAAAAA